>SJYO01013871.1:53945730-54103571 GCA_006410555.1 Capra ibex | reverse complement strand
TCTACCCCTTTGTCACCTTTGTCACAGTCTGAAATAAAAAAACCCGAGGTTTTAGTGACGTCTACCACTGACGTCGGTACTTTAATTTTCTGTGAATGAGGAACCTTCCTTTCAATACTGGTTGGATCTATCGTATAACTTTTCGTCTCTGTAATGAAACGGTTGTTTCCAGGCAGATCAGTTCCGATACCAAAGAGGTCACCAGTACATACCTACACTCTCAACCTGACACTTCTTTCGACTCACGACTTCTTAACTACGAAAACTTGACACCACAACCTCTTCTGAGAACTCTCAGGGAACTGACGTTCCTCTAGGTTGGTCAGGTAAGATTTCCTCTAGTCAGGACCCACAAGAAACCTTCCTGACTACGATTTCAACTTTAAGGTTATGAAACCGGTGGAGTACGTTTCTCAATTGAGTAACCTTTTCTGAGACTACGACCCTCCCTAACCCCCGTCCTACTCTTCCCCTGCTGTCTCCTACTCTACCGACCTATCGTAGTGGCTGATCCACCTGTACTCAAACCCACTTGAGGTCCTCAACCACTACCTGTCCCTCCGGACCGCACGACGTTAAGTACCCCAGCGTTTTTCAGCCTGTGTTGACTCGCTGACTTGACTTGACTTGACTATTCCACCACTCCAACGCCGACCCTCGACACTCCCAAGATTAGTTTTACAGGAAAGAAGAAAATGTAAGAAGGAATTGAATATAATACGAATATAACACGTACGATTCAGCAAAGTCAGAACAGACACAGGTTGAGAAACGGTGGGGTACCTGACATCGGGTGGTCCAAGGAGACAGGGACTCTAACAGGCCCGTTTTTATAACTTCGTCCAACGGTACGGGAGGAAATCATCTAGAAAGGTTGGGTCCCCAGCTTGGGTACAGAGAACACAGAGGACGTAACCGTCCACCTAAGAAATGGTGATCGCGGTGGACCCTTCGTGGTACGAATATAATATTCGTAGGTATAAACCTATCGTCGTGACCGATCCCATCTTCTTAATTTGCATAACTACTAACTTTGTGAATCGTGTCACAGAACGTATGTGTTTCACGATATTTTATCGGAAAAGATATTTGGACTTTTTTTCACTTTCAACGAGTCAGTACAAGCTGAGAAACGGTGGGGTACCTGATATGTCAGGCACCGTAAGAGGTCCGGTCTTATGACCTCACCCATCGGAAAGGGAAGAGGTCCCCTAGAAGGGTTGGGTCCCTAACTTGGGTCCCCTTCGGGTATATCGACCTTCATTGTGTCACAACTCTTCTAGTCCCCCGAGTCTGACCTTGAGTCCTTAGGGCTCCACCCGATGTAAGAGTATTGGGACACTTCTTTCAGTGGAACCCTCACCCAACCGACCGTCGCTTTAGTGAAGGGCCCCCTGTCTCCCGAAAGTGCCGTACGGGAAAACACTCATTTTTAATACGAAGCCCTCGGCACCACCTTCAAATCAGTGAACCTGCGGACCCTTGTTTCCAATGTTCACGTACACCGTATAAGACACTAGTGGGGACCTCTACTATCGCACGTCCTCCGCCTCTTCCTCCCCTTTACTAGTCAGAGGAGGACGTACCGTGGCGACGGGAGGACGACCCCTTACCCGTAGGAGTCTCCTGTTCTTCAGGGTTTATCTCGAAGCAGGGACTGAGTCTCGAGCGGGCCGGGAACGATACTACCGAATTAAACGGACGAGTTCACAACCACGGGATGGATGAGACACAGGGAATTATCTACCTCAGACTTCGGGGACTTTTCAGGTGAGATCCCGTCATTTTTATGAGACATGCTATAGTATTACCACCTATATACAACAATACACACACACACACTCACACAATCAGCGAGCCAGTACAGGTTGAGAAACGTTGGGGTACCTGACATCGGACGGTCCAAGAAGACAGGTACCTTAAGAGGTCCGATCTTATGACCTCATCCATCGGTAAGGGAAGAAGTCCCCTAGAAGGACTGGGTCCCTAGTTTGGGTCCAGAGGACGTAACGTCCGTCTAAGAAATGGCAGACTCGATGGTCCCTTCTGGTGAACAACAATATGTAAACAGATCTGGCTGTCTTACATGTTCTGACTCCTACTTGGATACTATTTGGTACCTGAGACCCACTGTTAACGACTCAGTTACAGTCGAGTAGTCAACATTGCTTCCGTGGTACATGCCACCCTACATCTAGTACTCCCTCCGATGCGTGCACAACCCCGTCGTCCATGTCCTTTAGAAACACGAAAAGAGAAGTAAAACAACGATCGGGTTGACGAGACTTCTTTGTCTTAAAAAAAATTTTCAGGTGAGTTGGACGATTCTTTAGGTACGTCCCACGGAGAGGAACCGATGGGAGAGGGGAGGGACAAGAAGGACATGAAACGGTTTGTGTAGTCCACGACACCCGACTCGACACAGTGGAGGTGGGGGTTTAAGTATACAACCCTAGTATTAGGGGTCATGAAGACTTACACTGAGATAAACCTCTATCTCAGGCGTTTCTTACCTAATTCAATTTTACTCTATCCTGAAGGGACCACCAGGTCACCAATTCTTAAACGCTAATGTTAGGTCCCCGTCCTCAAGCTAAGGACCAGTCCCTTGATTCTAGGGCTGCATGACACACCGTGTTGGTCTTTTCTTTTTCTTTTCCATTCTACTCCAGTAATCCTGCCCAAGTTTTTGGGTCACCATTTCTTAGGTGGACGGTTCCGTCCTCCACGTTCTCTGTGTCCAAGCTAGGGACCCAGTCCTTCTAGAGGACCTCTTCCTTTACAGTCGGGTGAGGTCATAAGAACGGACCTCTTAGGGTACCTGTCTCTTCGGACCGTCCGATGTCAAGTACCCTAGGGTTTCTAACTCTGTGCTGACCTACTGACTCATGTGTGTTAGATTATCTGGACCACAGGAATATTCTTTCCTTTTACTCCAACGTCTGTGCGCGAACTTGTCCCCTGTGTACGGGTATGCCTCCTGTGCGCGGACATTTCTCCTGTGAGTGGGTATGTCTCCTGTGCACGGGTATGCCTCCTGTGCGCGGGCATGTCTCCTGTGTGTGGGCATGTCTTCTGTGTACGGACATGTCTCCTGTGAGTGGGCATGTCTCCTGTGCGCGGACATGCCTTCTGTGCACGGGCATGTCTCCTTTCTGGAACACTCCGGGTCCCCCTTCCACGGGTAGAGGTTCGATTCCTTTCTCCGGAGTCCTCTTTGGTTGGGACTCCTACGGAACTAAACCCCGAAAATCCGAAGTATTGATACTTCACATAAAGACACCGAACTTCGGTGAGGTAGGCATCTGAGAATAATACCGTCGGAACCGTCAAATTAGGTGTCGCAAAGGACAGAATAGGGTAGGCACGAGTGGGCCCGGGACCCCGTCGCCCGGGTGAGGGTCCCGTCGGACTTGCCCCCCGTGGTTCTGGGGTTCCGATTGACAGTCGAGACGTCGAAGAGTGAACCCGGGATATGTAAAGGTTCACGGTCCGCTGGTTCAATTATAAAAAAAAAGTGTAATCTTTGCAGTTCGACTAGTTTCTTTGTTTGTGAAAATTACTTTGTATACACCCTGTGAATCTTCCTCTTCTAAATGTTGCACAGGCGACACTTTGGTCTTCCGAATACCTTTCACACTTCTTCCTCCTCTTTCTATTGCCCGATCCGGCGGTCGCCTCTGTACCGGATGTATGATTTGTCTTCCCTTTGGTGAGGACCGGTATGTGAGTGTTAAGTAAAGGCATAGATTGTATTTAGTGGTCACGTGTGTGCCCTGTGCAAGTGGAGGACCGAAAGTCGGGACAGGTGTGGGTAGCGGCAGTACATGCGAAACTAGAACCCCTTCCTTTAATTTGAGTCTGTACCTCTATATTTTAATAGTCTTAACGAAGTTTTGGGTATGGGAGTTTTAGGGTAAAGGAGGTAACTCTCTACTTAGAACTCTCGATTCTCACTACTACCTGATCACAAAAATTTTCACCTGTTACAGAACTACGAGAAAACGTTGCAACCCCTCACACACGAGTAAGCACAGACCGAGTAAACGTCGGGGAACCTGACATTGGGGAGTCCGAGGAGACACGCACCCTAGAAGGCCCGTTCTTAGGACTTCACCCAACGGTAAAGGAGGGGGCCCCCTAGAAGGGTTGGGTCTCCAGTTTGGATACAGAGGACGCGGAGTATGTAGCCAGCTACCTAAGAAATGACGACACGGTGGGTCCTTCGGGAACGTCGAAACCTAGAATCTCTTTTAGGGCCGATTTCTGCCCTACCACGACCACGTTCCCACTACTTGTTAGGGTGAAACCCAACAAACACAGTGTCTGTAACGAGAACCCTACTAAGACATAACGTATATCGTACTTTCGACCAAAAGATGTAAAACTGACCAATGATTCACTTATAATCAATATAAAGGTATCTTCGGACGTTTTTAGACACATGTAAAAGGTTCCATTAAAAAACCCTCCTATTTTCACATAAACGATACCAGTATACCAGTATATTTATACTGGTCATGTGCTTAGGGGAGTATGGTGAACACTGTAAACATTCCGAGGGAGCCGTATAGAATTGTAGTTGCACCTTTATCGATGTTTATACAAAAGACATAAGAGTTCGTAAATGTATAAGGAAGAGACAACAGATCGGTTCAGAATCTGACCTGAGACCCAACAATTCCTACCTACTTCAGTCCTTTACCTCACGTCGAGACTAAGTGGAGACGGTCCGAGGGAGGAGGACGAGAGAAAAGAAAGGGGACCTCCCAGGGGCTTTCTCCCCCGAGACTGAAATTGGTCTTCTTTGGAAAGAGAAGAAAGAAGATTTTCCTACTACCAGTGGTCTCACACACCAGATCTCACACCCCATAACTCACACCTCCGTCCCTACTCCACCATACATAATCACATATATACGTACACACGTACGCACACACACACAGAGACACACACACAGACACACACGTGCACAGACATACACATACACACACGTACACACACGTAGCACACACATATACACACACATACACACAATTCATACACATACACATACATGACAATAATAAACCTTCAGACTTTAAAATAAGATAAAGAGACTTTTTATAAAAAATTGAAGACGATTCAAGAGAGGTGACTTTCCTAGTAAGTCTTGGAAAAATACGGGATGGGGTAACACGAACCAAAACACTGAGATTGATGAAGAGTTCATCGAAGGCCCAATGGTAAATCCCTCTGGTACGGTCGTAGTTCCTGTTCTACATGGTCTGTTACTTCCTCTACTAAATAACCCCGAAAACGTTATCTCTCTTCGAATAATTACTTCTTACAGAGTCTCCCTTTTTTTTCCTTCGACACACCCCAAAATAACTCCGGCCATTTGTTCCTTCAGTAAGCACTCAGAGAACCCTCGGTAAATCTTCCTATGTCTGAACAGAATAGACCTGATACCCTCTCTTTCCCCCAAACAACGACAATCGACAAAGGTCTTTGTACTTTTACATCACCTCAAAGTGTTGGTACCGGCAAAAGGACCTCGTGTCCTGAGTCCAGTTTAAGTTGTAACCGGGGTCGTCGCACCACTCAACTCAACTGAGTTGGAGAAATCTCTTAAATGGAAGTAGACAAATGACCCAGAATCAAAATGTCAGTGTGTAGAATCCACACATTGATTTTATATTGATTCTAGACTCAGGAGGGAAAGGTGACTACGAATCTGATTTTATCATAAAATGAAGGTGCAATGGAATCCGTGAAATCCTATGACCAGTGAACTTATAAATTTGAAAAAAAGTTAGTCTCGATCGCGAAGGGAAGAAAGAGAGAAGAGGGACTCAGAACTAATCTCGAGTCCGCCAATCCACAAGGCCGTAGTCACCTTCCGTAAACCAGGGAGGAGAGACGGGAGAACCGACTTCCTGAAATACCCGGGAAGAAGAAAGACAGGAACATCCAAGGAGACACAGGAACAAGGGGACGTAACATTCTAGAGACGTCCAAGTGGTTGTAAGGTGAGAGGAGCCCACGTCGTTCCCCTCTTAGGTCTAAAACATCCCTCTCTAAATTAATTAAAAACTTCGGGGGAAACTCTTTGTCTTATACTTAAAAAGTGAATCACCCCAATTCATATAACACACGCACGTACGAACGAGCCAACACAGGCTGAGAAACACTAGGGTACCTGACATACATCGGGCGGTCCGAGATGACAGGTATCTTGAAAGGTTCGTTCTTATCGGTAAAGGAGGAGGTCCCCTAGAAGAGGTGGGCCCCTAGTTTGGGCGTAGAGGACGTAACCGTCCACCTACGAAATGGTGGCACGGTGCACCCTTCCTAATGACTCATATAAAGAACCGACCCTTCTCGGAGGTAAAACTGACCCGTAGTCACGTTCGACTTCCACGAGGAACATTAAAGTGTGAAGAACACTGATCTTCTTGAAAGATGTCCGACCACGGACCAAGGTACGTAACCTTTGGGAAAGAGAGATACTGAAAGACCAAGAACCATGACACCCTGCATAAGTATAATCTATCGTAGAAGACCGGGACGTTGAAACACGGTACTGAGACCCACAACCGTGTCCCCTGAGATCGTCCGAAAAACCATAGGCGACCATAGGAACCTACCGATCGGTTTGTTGATGTGTGTCTTCACGGACCCTTATTATACTTATGTAGACTGATTTGAGTTTGTATTCACAAATTTTACCCACTGGTTGTTCCTTTACGAGATACCGTGTGCCTTGAGACGAGTTACAGTGCCCTGTCGGACCTCACCTCCCCTCGCACCCCCTCTTCTTTAAACACACATGCAGACCGACTCAGGGGAAGCGACAAGTGGACTTTGATAGTGTTGTAACAGTTAGTCGATGTGGGTTCTATCTTATTTTCAAATTTTTGTATCCAGGAAGTCTTTGTGATGAGATTCAGATTCGTTTATTAGGATGGGAGACGAGATTTCTTTAACGTACCTCAATTTGACCTTTTTTTTTTGGGAGTTTTATATTCATATAGGAGTAGAGTCGAAGGAGACTCAACGTCGGGGTCATGTGACTACCAATGGGGTTGTAGCAGACTGTACCCTCCTTTCAATCTTACCTTTCTCTGTTACCCGAATTAAGTAACGCCAAGTTCAAAAAATGACAACGTTTAAAATGTTTTATACCCTGATCCACTTGTATGGAAAGGACCCTGAAATATTCTCCCGTCCATTTGCTCCTGGGACTTCGAATCGGGACTTCGACTTCGTGGGATTCGAAGTACTCTTTAGGAAAAGATACCCGGGTCCTTTAAGTCTGCGGAAAGGACGGAGAGGTCGCGGTACCTTCTGAGTCCGAAAAGGTCCAGGAGAGACGTTTGTATTGGATGGTGGTAAAGAGGAACAGACAACGTTCGATTCCACCTCGCACCCAGAAGAAGGACTCTGACGAGTGACCAATGGGTTCGTGGTTGGAGAACAACCTCCTGTAGGGGAGGGATTTGGATAAACCCCAAGATCTGAAGTCAAAGATCTTGAAGAAGGGATGGGGTCCCGAGCCAGGTCTTCCTTCTCCGTAGGGCACATTTAGGTCGTCGTAGACTTGGGAAGACCCCGAGACAGAGTGCAGGAGCAGAAGGAGGACCGCCTAGTTGTAGGTAAAGAAAAACTTGGTCTCCAGACACCAGTGTAGGAGTCCGTAAGAGGAGAGTAGGGACCAAATTCCTAGTAGGGATGTGGGACTCAAGGAGTCTGGTAATTGAAAAACCTCTAGTTTCGAGAAAAAGAAGAAATCTTTCAGAGCGAGAATGTTATTTCTCTGAGTTAAAAATTCTGCGAACAAAGGAAAAACTTTAAAATTTATGGATAAATACAGGAACTGACTATAAAAACACAAACCGACTAAGTGACTTACGACGACTAAGTTCCTGACACCCCGTTACTCTCTTAAAGTCCTTTTTCTTTCGAGTCCATAATCGAAGGATAAACTAAGACGGTGTAAGTAAAACCCCAAAGTCCTAAAAGTTATGAACCCGTTGTTAAAAGAATTCTTTTGAATAATTAACGTTAATACTTAAGAATAGTCTGATACCGTAACCACTGATTAAAAGTTTTATGATATATACGATAAGAAAAAGATAAATAAGTAAATAATTTCTTACTAGATCACTAATGTATGATATAACGATAAGACGACTCTTACGTCCATACTTTTCTGTCCATACTAAAGGTGGGAGGAAATCGAATGGTAGACTAACTACTTGCATGTTGTTTATATTAATATAGTAAATATCTTATAAACTAATGTTGTATGTTTCTCTTTATGTTCTACGGTTCTCTCTCTAATCGTCTCTAAATTGAATGTATTAAAGTTTTTTTATCGAAACCTTAACATCAAGAACCATGAACTGAAAATACCTTATTAATAAACAACTTACTGGGACAAAATTTAAAATATGACCCCATAATAACTAAATGTTACAACACATTCAAAGTCCACATGTCGTTTCGTTAAATCGAGATAGATATGTGTATAGAACCTTATCTCTTACCATCAGGTGAGGCCATAAGAACGGACCTTTTAAGGTACCTGTCTCCTCGGACCGCCGATGTCAGGTACCCCGATGTCTCTCAGGTTATACTGACTCACTGACTCGTGTGTGTATGGTCATAGATAAGAAAAAGTATAAAAAAGAATTTGTATAAAAAAAATTACACCTGGTAAAAATTTCAGAAATAATTTAAACAATGTTCAAACAAAGACAAAAGACAAAACACGAAAACCGGTGCTCCGTGTACCCTAGTATCGAGAGGCTGGTCCCTAGTTTTGGTACCGGGGACGTGACCTTCCTCTTCAGAGTCGATGACCTGTCGGTCCCTTCAGGGGGAATAAGTCTAAAAAAAGGGTCCATCCAATAGTGTCTTTTACTCATCTCAAGGAACACGATATCTCATCCAGGAACAACTAATAGATAAAATATATATCGTCACTTATACAATTAGGGGTTGAGGATTAAATGAGGAGAGGACTGATAACTCACTAGTAAATCTATTCACCTACGTCTTCCTTCACCTCAGAAAGCAAGAAGGGAAACACGGGTCTGTAACCCTTTTCGAAGGACTTGAAAAAGAGACACAAAAGAGACATTTTCTGTCAACAAAAAGAATTGGATTTCTGGATCAACTAGACCTTGTACCCATCCTCCTATTCCGTAACTCGGGTCAAAACACTCTATTTTACAGTTTCAATTTCGGTTCTACTTAGAAATCGAAGGTCTGGTTGAAACATTCACTACAAAATTAAGGACTATTAGAGTTGAACGAATAGACCACCGAGTCAGTCATTTCTTGGGTGGACGTTATGTCTTCAACACTAAAACTAAGGACCCAACCCTTCTAGGGGACCTTTTTCTTTACCGATGGGTGAGGTCATAAGAACGGACCCTTTAGGATACCTGGCTCCTCGGACCATCCCGAGAAGTTAGTGGTAGTGGTTGGAGTTGAATGAGATATTTCGAATAAAACGTCTGCTCCTTTCCCCTTGTGTCTCTTCCTAAGACAGGATCATCGGAGTAGGTTGGTGGGGTCCGAGAGAGGAGGGAGGGACTGTACCTCAGTGTCAGACAGATACCGACATAGGACGAATCTGTGGTGTTAGTTAAACACTTAGTAAAAACTCATACGAAAGGACGGTACATGGGTCCATGACTCTGGTAGTCTGTCGGGAAGTTCCTCAAATAGTAGTCTTTCGTTCTAATGACACATTTATTAAGTCTATCTTATACTTCTCATAAAGTGTCTTGTTCCATGATACCTTTTTGTCTTATTATTAAAGGTCATTCACCCTCTCGAATATCATTCCAATATATCGACACCGTAGTTGTGCTGTCGGTGATCGATTTACACTGTTAAATTTCATTAAATCAATTTTAGTTTACCTCAATCAACGTGGTCAGTTTCAATCCAGGAGTTGTCGGTGAACACCGATGACTGGTGGTAGAACCTGTCATGACTACACACCGTAAAGGTGCTAGTGCCTTCCAAGATGACTCGCCACCACCAAATCTGGATGATACTACTACTACACAATTCAGGTCCCCTAGTTCCACTAGAGGTCTCTACAGTCTTGTTATAGACTAAGACCTCTCCTTAGTAGAAACTGGTAGACTCGTAATCAGTCTTCTATTTTTAGATGTGACCAATTAATTGACGAGACTTGAACCTTCCTGTCAAGATCCCTGCCCTTGTGTCTGAGGACTCTTTCCCTACGTCGAATCGTCTAGGACCACGGAGACTCTCGGCCCTCGCCCCACCCGCGTCCCCCGCGAGGCACCCCGACCCTGGGTGTGGAAGTCATCCTCTCCCTCAAGGATGAACTACCGACCGAACAAGGGAACAGAGGTTCGCCCGTACTATTCCGACTAAGAACCTCAAACCTTTTGACCTTAATGTCGTCCCCAGTACAAGTGTCTTTCTCCTTTCTTTGTCCGTCTTTTGTCCTCCGTCTATGTGTCCTCATTTCGGACTAAGGGAAAAGGGTGGGAGGTCAGAAGGAGATCGTAGGGAGACGGTTTCAGATCGTCCCTGGGTTGACCGGTTCCTTTTACAGAACGTTTTAGGGTCGGGGTTGTAACCCTTCGTTTTATACTCCGACCTCCACTCCCCGGACAACATATTACTTCTTAAACTGACCGGAAAAAGAGACCGAGAACCCTCCTTCTAAGATTTAAGAACCTTAAAGGGTTCAGGATTCTCATAGAATCAATGAGTATTTGGAGAACCCAGTGTGGACATCAATACGATAGTTCTACTAAGTCTACACCTGACGAGTGGTTCTTCTGGTTGGTGTACTAATTACCCAATCCTGGAACTCTGTCGGGTTGGAGGTCGGAGGCCCCTCTTTGTCGCCCCGGCTTACGACTTAGGTCAGAACCCCGGTTACTAAAGTAGTCGGTCCAGATATCTGCCTTTGGGGTCACTTTCGACCTGGGGTCTCGAGGTTCCTGGGAAGACCGACACTTGTGCAGTCCTCCCCTCTACCCAACTAAGGTGTCCCCTTCGCGTGTCCTCGAGACACAGAACCTGGGTGAGTCTGGAGGGGGACACATAGATAAACCGACCAGGACTAGACATAGGAGATATCACCATCCTCACAATCAGCGAGATAGCACAGACTGAGAAACACTGGGGTACCTGACATCGGAAGGTCCGAGGAGACGGGTACCTTAAGAGGTCCGTTCTTATGACCTCACCCATCGGTAAGGGAGGAGATCCCCTAGAAGGACTCGGTCCCTGACTTGGACCCAGAGGACACAACGTCCGTCTAAGAAATGGTAGACTCGGTGGTCCTTTCGGGTATAGGAGATATTATTTTGACGTTAAAATTCATATCGCGAAAGGACTCAAAACTCTTGGTAAGCTCGTTTAACAGTTTGGATTCCTCCAAACACCCTACGAGACTTGAGCATCGGGCAACCAACCTTCACGTCCACCGGACCTGTGGGGGTTTGTCCACTGACCCTCTACCTGAACTCCGAGACTTCGTTAACAAATTGTTTGATCGGGTTAGACCGGTTTGACGACTAAGGAGGTTTCTCTATCGCGAACTAATAAAAAAGAACATCTCGCTTGACGGGGTTGTGAAGGTGAGTACCCAAAATACTCAGTCTTTGAGTCCTTCTGAGAAGAGACGAGGTAGTGCGAACCCCAGTGTCGACCCCACCGTTAGGTTTTGGTAGTTCATTTTTTGAATGGAAGTACGACTTTGACTTTCACGTAGAAAAGTCTAAAAAGTTAATATTTTAAGACCCATTTAAGAAGGTTCAACTTGAAAATAGGAAAAGTCCAACGGGGATTAAGAGACCACGAGAAACGTACTCAATCACACTTGAAAACAGTTCGGTCGAGAAGTGCAGTCGTCACTATCCGTCCACCACCATGGTCGGTCGGTCCTAGTTCCCGAATATTAGAAATTCGACTGGCGAACCGTAAATCCTATGACTAACGTAAAAACAATGTTAGGAGAGGGTTTACTATCGAAGGGACCACCGAGTCTGTCATTTCTTAGTCGACCGTTACGTCCTCTGGACCCAAGCTAAGACCCCAACCTTTCTAGGGGACCTCCTCCCGTACCGTTGGGTGAGGTCATAAGAACGGACCTCTTAGGGTACCTGTCTCCACGGGCTATCCAATGTCAGGTACGCCAGCGTCTCTCAGATCGTACTGACTCACTGATTCGTGGGTCTAATACTCTCGGGATAGAGATATTCGAAGGGTCCACAGTGGTCACGATCTCTTGGGTAGACGGTTACGTCCTCTGTGTATTCTCTGTGTCCAAACTAGGGACCCACCCCTCCTAGGGGATAGGGGGGCCTCCTCCTGTACCGTTGAATGAGACAATACGAACGGACCTCTTAGAGTACTTGTCTCCTCAGAGCACCCAATACCAGGTACCCCAGGGTTTCTCAACCTGTGTTGACTTCGTTGAATCGTGAGTGGGTAGAGACATCCGATTCCGGTTCTACGTCTTCGTCACACGAACTCTTACATGCAGTGTCACTACCTCCTTAAACCTCGGTCCGGTGGGCTCGACTGTAAGGTCAAATTGGTGAATGATCGAAACGTTAGAACCTACTCTATATATATATATATATAGAGGACCACGGAGTCAAAAAGGTAGACATTTTACCCCAGGACTGAAGTCAACAGTCGACTGAAACAATGACTGCTCACACTGAAACCAATAGAGTCAAAACAAGACACCTGGTCTTCCGGACACTCGAGGGAAGGTCAAGATGTAAAGAGCTCCACTGTCGCTACGTGCGTGTTACTCTCGTCAGTGTGCAATCCTCAGTAGACAACGAAACGTGAGACGGGTCAGGAGGGACTGGTGTCGGCAGGGAGCCACGAGACTCAGGACTGGCCATGGTAGGTCCGCCACTCGCGACAGGCAACACCGTCGAAGACTGCGTCGTCGCACTCGAATTCGAGACCTCACTCTGACTCAACCTTAAGGTCAAGGTGGTGGACACCCGTAGGGACCCCCGAGTCTGCTATTTCTAAGACGGACGTTACGTCCTCTGGGTCCAAGCTAGGGACCCATCCCTTCTAGGAGACCTCTTCCTTTACCGTTGAGTGAGGTCATAAGAACGGACCTCTTAAGGTACCTAAGAGGAGGTACCTCCTCGGACCGCCCGATGTCAGGTACACCAGGGTTTCCCAACCTGTGCTGACTTACTGATTGTGAAAGTAAAAAGATGGTAGACAGACCGATCACTCCGGTAAATTGGAAAAATTGAGAGATTGAAGGAGTATCTCGTATTGGAACACAATAAGGCCTACGAAAACTGATGTTTACCCGAAGGAACCACCGAGTCTACCATTTCGTAGACGGACGTTACGCCCTCTGGGCCCAAGTTAGGGACCCAATCCTTCTATGGGACCTCCTCCTTTACCGTTGGGTGAGGTCATGAGAACGGACCTTTTTAGGTACCTGACTCCTAGGACCATCCGACGTCAGGTACCCCAACGTTTCTCAACCTGTGCTGACTCGCTGAAGTGAAAGTGAAAAACTGATACCTACTTACTTTGGCGACCTGGCTCCACCGAACCTCTAAGAAGTAAAGAAACAACCCTACACCGGTAATGACTGGTAAGATATCACCGGTTATTTCACAGGTAATAACAGTTCACCTGTGACGTGAACTGTTCGTCGGGACTGAGCCCCCGAGCGCTCACCAAGTACTTTGGTCCAACCGAAAAGACCCGAAGGAGGAGTACTAGCGTTCTACGACCGATATCTTACCATAGTCGTCTGCCCCTGGGACCCTCACCTGGAGAATAACAGACAAAGAAACCATCCCTCCTTTTAGAAAGGCTTTCTATCCTCGGTTGCACAGGGGTCAGAGGTGACTGGTCCCAAACCGAAGTGTAAGGGAGGAGTCGACGTCCCTTATGACCCTTTCGGTGTGTCCCGGAGACGTCGGGGACGTTCGGGGAAGGTGTCCCGTCCCTTCCCACAGAAGACTCGGTCGTTGGTTACCCCAAACACTGTCTATAGATCGAGTCCCGTAATGCTCCTAGTCTACCTAAATAAATAATTGAATTCAACTATAAATTCGAGTAGTTTACGAATATAATATCAATAACGGACAGTCCGTGACAAATTATAGTTGGCTAAATAAGGAGTGTTGAGTCACCCTCTCTATGGTAGCACTACGGGTAAAATGTCTACTCCTTTGACTCCGTGACTCTCTACTCACATTGACCGATTTCCGACTTTCGAACCTGTCCCCTTCCGTCCTAGACTTGGGCCGAAACATCGGACACAAGAGTTGCGGACACGGCGTACCACGAGGTCTTCCACACAACCTCACGACGCACCTCGTCAGACGGACCCCTACGACAAAGGGACAGGAAGAAGACCAAGAGACTGTTCTCGATCCCCTACGGTCCCCGTTCCCTTGTCACTTCGTCTGGTAGGGTGACGTTTACGGGACGAAAGAGAGGGACAAGGTCAAAGAAGGTAAGTGAAAAGGAGGAGAGTATCTAAACATGGTCAAAGTCTTCTTGGACACTTCAGACAATGTCTGAAGAGAAGAAATGAATGAATTGTAAATACTTTTCCCATTAAAAACAAAGAGGACCACAAACTTTCGAACCTGGTTACCTCTTATTTACAAAAGACAAAGATTCCTACTTATCTTTACCCAACCGCCTAACTGGGTACTTCGGAATACCCCTCAACAACAACCCACAGGAGAAAAGGACATTTCTCCTCGAGTCCCATACCACTCTTGAAATATCTCCGGAACAGAATACCACACCACATACACACACGCACACACACACACACGTGCACACACACACAATCAACGAGTCAACTGAGTCTGAGTTGACTGAGCTGAGTCTGAGGAAACGAGTCTGAGAAACACTGGGGTGCCTGACATCGGGTGGTCCGAGGAGACGGGTACTTTAAAACGTCCGTTCTAGTGACCTCACCCATCGATAAGGGAAGAGGTCCCCCAGAAGGACTGGGTCCCTGACTTAGTACCACAGAGGGAGTAACTCCCGTCTAAGAAATGGTAGATTCGGTGGTTTTCTACTCTAGGGAAATTTCGTCTCGTAGTCTCATGTAACAAGTAATTGGTCTAACGTTACCATAACCTCTTCCAACCTCGAACAGTACCGGAGACGACGACACAGGTGCGTTACCGTCTCTCCAACAAAACCTCTTTGGGGAAAGATTCCAGAACCTCCTTCACTCGGTACGTAACCCTTGTGTTTAGTCACTGAGTTCTTCCTTGTCCTTTCCTGATAGTGTTCAAAGGATCGGACCCTGGGTCTTTCGTATTTTTGTTCCAGTGCACAGGGTGGTACTTCTTTCCTCAGAGACTTTTCCCTCCTTTTTTGTCGGTTTATATTGAGGTGTATTTCTACTAGTCTTTTTGTAGGAGCGAGCAAACTGTTGGTTGGTTCTTATTGTATACTCAAGTAGCTCGAGGTTTTCCCCTCTTTTCTATCTCCGTAATCGGTCGATTAAATTTTTAGTTCTCCACGTAAAAAGTAGAAGTACGTCTCCTTACAAGCCTTTGTCTAGGTACATCCCATCGCGAGCGGGGGATTTCACCCCGAAGGACATCCCTGTGTCGTCGACGTAGAAACTACTGAGGAACCTATAATCGTTTTGTGAACGATTTATATCTACTGACAGTTGTTCAGTATTTATTCCCTTGCCCTCACCCTTTGAGGCGTGTTTTCCACTCACCCGTTCTTGTTTCTGTAGGAAGAGACGGTTCCATTAATAGTGCACGTCGTCGCTTCGGACTGAGTGACTCAGTAAATCTTCAAGTTCACGGTTTATCCTTATCTTCAGGACATCTCCTGACAGTGTCTCGTCCCACCACCTCCGTTTGACGATGGCTCCTAGACAAAGGTACCTCACCTTTCGTTCGTACTGCCACCGTCCTTGAGTCCCATAGTATCACCGGTCCACCGATCCTCAATGAGTCGACGGTCGGACCACAAAATCGATGTAGTCAAGAAAGAGACAAACAAAGGAAAGGACATTCCCCTTGACAGACTTAGAGATGGGGCTAAAGGGAGTCCCTGTACCCCATGGTCGATGGGTCTGGAACTCACACTTGTTCGACCGGATGTAGTTACGCCGGACACGATCCAGTCTAGTTGCCGTAAAGGAGTTTTATTCAGCCTGTACACGACTAGCTAAAGACGAGAAGGAAAGACGGGTCCAAGTTGGGTGACTTTGGGACTCGTCAGATATGAACGATGCACGGGACACAAGTACCACACCCGGAACGGAGAGGGACATTGTGTAGTTTGGTCTATTCGTACCGGGACGGGCGGGGGTGGGGGTGGGGTGGTGAAACCGGTGGACTACACTTCTCGACTGAGTAACCTTTTCTGGGACTACGACCCTTTCTAACTTCCGTCCCCCTCTTCCCCTACTGTTTCCTACTCTACCGACCTACCGTAGTGGCTGAGTTACCTGTACTCAAACTCGTTCGAGACCCTTCATCACTCCCTGTCCCTTGGGACCACACGACGTCGGGTACCCCAGCGTCCTCAGTGTGTGCTGACTCTCTAACTTGTTGAGGGGGCGAAGGACATTCAGGACTAAGTTCCTCCACGACGGCGTTCGGCTACCTCTCGACGGTGTCGAAGACGGGGGTCAAATCGATTAAGGACGACCTGTGTCTTTCGTAGGGTAGGGTTTCTGACGACGGGTCGGGGTGTGGTTTACCAAGGGTTTCACGTTGGATAGTTCATCGAGAACTTGTGAGTTCCCTAGACATCTTTACTTATTGAGAAATTCTTTGGGACATATTTTTTATATAGGAGTGCACTAAAACATTCAGACGGTAGATTGCACTATGCAGTCTGAGGTTCAACGACTTTATTTTGTCAATTCGGTCCCATCCCAATCGATCACGCCCCCCTCAGAGGGGTGGGAGGCGGGGTATCTAAATAAATAAACAAACGAGGTACCTCTAAAATGTTCAGGACCACTAAGTACTTCCCTACGACCAAATAAGTTTATCTAAGGCAATACCTGTAGCCTCGTGAACAAGTTCTGGTAGACCCGGTGCGCTGGTCTCTAAACTAGTTCTCCCAGAAGAGTCGAGAGTGTGACACCTACCGTTCTGTCGGGGAATGAGTAATAAAAGACTCAAGTTCGAGTTTCAACGGAATAAGACGGAACTAAGACCGTTGGTTCGTCGGTCATCGAAAAGAACACGACTACAAACACTTTACTAACCGTACACAACTTACTTGTATTACGCTCCCCGACTTCTTGTAACCTAAGAAAAAACAAGTTCAACCTAATATCAGGTAGTTGATGAATGTCACTCCGACTCTCTTATGTCCATCTCCGTTCTCTTTACGTTTCGTCACCGACAATTAAGAGACAGAAATTTAATTCTTACCCTTGTGAGTCGTCCCTTTGTGACCGGGAGTCTCGAAGTCTCACCGACCGCACGAGAACCAGAGTGACAGGGGCGACAGACATCTACACCCAGGGCCTCGCCTACGAGTCGAAGTGAAAACCCACGCCAAGGAGTTCAAACGTATCTTTACAGAACTGACCTGTAAAAGAAGATCTGTCTTAGTTTTTGAAATAAAGGTTGTGAACCGTCCTATATTAAATGTACAATTGACCTATTCATGCCTTCTTCATGACCTATTCGGCAGATACCCCAACGGCAGATACCCGAAAACTTTTTAATCTAAACAAAACCTGTTAAGAGTTCAGTCTGTAGATTCTCTTCCATGTCACACTCCATCACTAACCGACTTGTAAAAACTCGATACGAACCTCGAAAGACCACAGTCCCAGGAACGTCTCGTAGGAGTCATTAGCTCCAAATTACGTCAAGACACACACACACACACGCACACAACTTGTGTGTTTGTCACTTCGTTTGTAAATGGTCATAAAACCACGTTTACCTTGGTAGAAAAGGAAGGACCGAATAGAAGTCGAAAGGGTGGATATTCTTACTGTGAGTTCACACCCAAACAAATTATGGATCCCTCCCACCAGTGTAAACTAGAGAGACACAAGACCCTGGAAACTGACGGGGGGTGGGGGTTAACTACCCTTAAGAGTCACTTTGTACTACAATATACGACCTCTTAGGTTCCTTAGTAGATAGATTTCTGTTAGGTAATAAAACACAAGATTCTTTCTTTTTTCGTGATTACGACAGTTTGATATAGCACAAGATCAAACGTTCACGTCGAACTAAAGTCGTTACAATGTTATTGTTTTTGACGTACCTTCTAAGCTCCTTTATGTATTAGTAGTAAGACCCCCCGGTGTATTCCTTTAAACCCTAGATTGTTCGTATTTGATTTACTTATGTATGTTTCCTTTCTAGGAAAGAGTCGATTTTGATAGAAACAAAGGTGTTTCACGAGTTGGGTCTCAAGTCCTGCTCTGAGAAACAGGTCAGAAAGAAGTTTACAGGAGGTGGTTTCCTCCATAATTTTACCCCGACGACCTATTCCAGTTCTTTGGCGGTTTTCGAAAGACACAAAAAGTCGGACAACGACAACAAGTCATGAGAACGGACCTTTTAGGTACCTGTCTCCTCGGACCATCCGACGTCAGGTACCCCAACGATTCTCAGCCTGTGCTGACTCGTTGAATCGAAAGTGAAAAATGAAAGGACGTAACCTCTTCCTTTATCGTTGGGTGAGGTCACAAGAACGGACCTCTTAGGGTCCCTACCCCCTCGAACCACCGGACGGCAGATACCCCAACGTGTCTCAGCCTGTGCTGACTTCACTGCGTCGTCGTCGTCGTCGTCGTCGTCGTCGACAACAAGTAAGTGGTTCAGTACAGACTGAGAAGTACTGGCGCACCTGACGTCGTGCGGTCCGAAGGGACAAGATGTGGTGGAAGGCCTCAAACGGGTTCAAGTACGGACATTAGCCACTACTGTAGGTTGGTAGAGTAGGGGACAGTCATAGAACAGGAAGGCGGAAGTTAGAAAGGGTCGGGTCCTGTATGGTCTTTCTGTTCACTGTGTCTAGTGTCACCGTTCTCTTTCCAGGCTGGTGGTCGGCGCCACTGTTCGTGTGTCAGGCACCCCGGGATGGACAAAAGACCTACGACAACACGTGGTCGAACCAAACGGAGGGTCGTCACGCCACTCCTCCTCAGGTGCACCGAAAACTCTTGTCCAAATCTTCATTGAATGCTAGATTCCGTTTCAGACCACCCCCTCACCTTCCCGCTATGACACACAAACATGACAACTAAACCGGGAGCGTGTAGTTTCAAGAAAATTTTTGAATTTTCTATATAATTCATGTTATTATTACTGTTCTCTCACACAAATTGTAGAGACATGTTAAAGTTCTTATTACTGATTTACTACCAGTGGTCCATGAACTTTTCCACGAGTCGCAATGATTAGTAGTCCCTATACGTTTAGTTTTGGTATCACTCGCTAGTAGAGTGTGGACAGTCTTACCGAGAGTAGTTTTTATTGGTTTATTGTTTACAACCGCTCCTACACCTCTTTTCCCTTGGAAACATGTCACAGCCACCGTTACATTTAACCATACCGATGATACCTTTTGTCATACCTCCAAAGACTTTTTTAATTTTTATCTTGATGGTATTGTGGGTCTTTAAGATGAGGACCCATATATAGACTTTTCTTTTTCTTTTTGTGATTAAATTTTTCTATATACGTGGGGTTCTAATATCGTCGTAATAAATGTTAACAGTTCTACACCTTAGTTGGATTCATAGGCATTCGTCTATTCATTTCTTCTACACCATATGTATATATATACCAGGGTAGTGAAGTACCCTTTATCTGCCCCTTTGTCACCTTTGTCACAGTCTGAAATAGAAGAACCCGAGGTTTTAGTGACGTCTACCACTGACGTCGAGGAACCTTCTTTTCAATACTGGTTGGATCTATCGTATAACTTTTCGTCTCTGTAATGAAACGGTTGATTCCAGGCAGATCAGTTCCGATACCAAAAAGGACACCAGTACATACCTACACTCTCAACCTGACACTTCTTCCGACTCGCGGTTTCTTAACTACGAAAACTTGACACTACAACCTCTTCTGAGAACTCTCAGGGAACCTGACGTTTCTCTAGTTTGGTCGGGTAAGACTTCCTCTAGTCGGGACCCTAAAGAAACCTTCCTTACTACGATTTCGACTTTGAGGTCATGAAACCGGTGGAGTACGTTTCTCAACTGAGTGACCTTTTCTGAAACTACGACCCTCCCTAACCCCCGTCCTCCTCTTCCCCTGCTGGCTCCTACTCTACCGACCTACCGTAGTGACTGAGCTACCTGCACTCAGACTCACTTGAGGCCCTCAACCACTACCTGTCCCTCCGGACCGTACGACGCTAAGTACCCCAACGTTTCTCAGCCCGTGCTGACTCGCTGACTTGACTTGACTCGACTTGAGTCAGTATTTTTTTCTCATTTTAAAACGATAAACGTCGTGTACCTATCTGAACCTCCCGTAATATGATTTACTTTACAGTCTGTTCCTGTCTATGATAAAATAGAGTGAATATACACCTTAGATTTTTTTTATGTTGTTTGACAACTTATATCGTTTTTCTTCGTCTGAGTGTCTGTACCTCTTATTTGGTCATCAAAATGGTCACCCCTGCCCCTCGACCCTCCTCGTCATGTTCCCATCCCCGTATTCTCAATGTTTGATAATCCATACTTTATTCGATGTTCCTATATGACATGTTACGTTCCTTATATCGGTTATAAAATATTATTGATATTTACCTCATATTGGAAATTTTTAACACTTATTAATATAACATGTGGAGATTAAATATATTATAACATGTGTCTGATATGAAGTTAATTTTCTTCAAGTGACTACCGACATGATGTTCTCAATTTTTTTATTACTGTTTTGCTTGGGTCATTCTTTTTTTTATCATGACTATAAAAGTTTCGGAACATACACTGTAGAGGTTTAACATGATGAGTATTTTAAGTCCTACCAAAAGGACTACATATCCATAAGGATTTGTTATATAATAAAGCAAAACGGACGAAACCTTTAAATCCATTTATTTTAGTATAACATACATAAAAAGATTTTGAACGTAAAACAACGAGTTGTTACATGTGAGATCTAAGTTAGTACAAGTATACCTCTATATAACGCAAGATAAAACACTGATCCAGTATTAAGTAAGTGCGTAAGAGGAGCAATATCTACAAACCCAACAAAACGAAACTTCTCGTCACGACGAAACTTATAAGAACAGGTACAACGGACCACTTGTACACGTACTCAAAGAGAACCGACATGTAGACACTCACTTCACCGACCCAACACCCCAGCCGGTTACACAGCACAATGACACACTACCATACGACATAAGGTTTCCTTTCTATTTCACCCCTCAACAAAGATGATTGTTACATACCCCACAAGTGATTAGGTAGAAATAAGGTGTAGAATGATAATCAACTATAAGAATCTGAGTTTTTAAAAACGGGTGGTCTACCCTCACTTACCATAGAGTAACGTCAAAATAATAAGTACAAGGACTAATAATTCCTTGTAAAAGGGTATGTATTACCCGTAAGTAGAACGGAGTAGATACTTTACAGAGAAACAGAGAAGACTGATACCTAAAAAACACGGAAAAACCCACCAAACAGAAAAGAACAACTACATCTTCGACAAAGGACCTATAATTCTGAAACAATTGACATGTATAACTTCTAGAGAAGAAAGGTAGACATGGAATAGAAAAATGAGAATATACTACAGACGACTTCTTACCTCCAATTACACCAACTTGGTTAGTGTTAAATAAGAAATATCAAACAAGAAAAACACTGAACGAGGTCTCAGGAAAGGTAGCACTCCAGTGTTTTTACAAAAAGAAAAGGGATTTTTCACACTCATACAAGAAGGATTCAATAACTAGACAGACTTTAGCTAAAATCACTTACCGCACTCCTCAGCTAGATCCAAAGAGAGAACAAAAAGGAATAAGATATAATGACTGGACAACCACGTCGTGGTAAATGACTTTTAGGGGGGAAAGGGTGAATAACAACGACAGCGGAGAAGGAACATATACACCCAGTAAAACACGTAGAAACAAGACAGGGTGTCTGACAGGGACGTGGCTGTAGTGACAGACAAAAAGAGACTCAAATATCAGTAAGAACAGACCATCCCGTGGTATCTCAAAAGTCTAGGTCATCCTTAGACTTAACCGGTCCTGATTCGACTATCTATTTATCTTCTGAAGGAAATTTAAGTTTGTAGAGTTTTTACAGTCAAGATTTTACAGGACCGTAACTTATAACGTTCTTTTAGTTTCCTATTTTTTTCAGAAAAAGAAGTTATCGGGATAAACTCCGTTTACATGTTAAAAAACGTTTATGTGTCGTCTTTCGATCCTATATCAAACGACTTCTGATCACCACTAATGGATAAAAATAGAATTGTCTCCACACTTCTATCTAAACCCAAGAGAGGAATGTCCTTGATCTTTAGTTCACCGACTTTGCATTTCACAACTATTGTCTGTGTGAACATGAAAATCCTTGAAGAAGAGTGTTCCTGTAAGTAAGTACAGTGCGAAGGTCAGTGAGTTCAAAATTTTCTGGGTGGACCCACTCTTTCAAGACGGAAATGTTTCTTAAGTGGGTTAAACTAGGACAAATTAAAATTACTTTTTTTTTTTAGCCTCCCTTATCTATTATTTCAAGAGTGTTTCTACGGAAGAAATCTCAATAGATTTCAAATAGTCGTTTTATTGAAACTGATTCAATTTACCGCTACACAGTGTGTGGGTTTTGCACACTTCGTTAAACTTTTTTATAAAATTTATACGGTACCTAAACATTTAATTACGTCCCGAGTGACACGAACTTAAAGGTAAAGATTTGACGAAGTAAACGTACGTTTCTCACCCGTTAAAAACACACACACTTTTAAATCGGAATTCTTTACTTTTAGTTTTTGAGTCGTTGAACTTTTCTCGACAATCCGTATCTTTAACAAATTAGCCAAAGGTCGTCCCGGTTACCACAACCGTAAAACTTTATGGTCTAACCTAACCGTAGGATCCTTTTTTTTTTAGGAGTCGAGTCTTTTTCAGCGGATTTTTTCGGTGGTAGATGTTTCACCCCTTTCTTCTACCGGCTCTATCCTGTTTACGGTTACTTTACTCAAGACGCTAGTTCTCTCTCGAACTTCACACTTTACTTGTTTACAATGTACACTCTTTAAAGACAGTCACGGTGGGGTTAGTAGATAAGACTGTTTATGTTACGAATTAGTCTTTCAGTCCACAAAGACAGAGTCCTTATCAAGGGGCACCCACAACATTCTCCTGGATCGCTACGCCCAAGTAGAACGTCAGGTACAAGAATGAAATCTCCTATAGTATTCCCTTGGATTACTAGGGAAGACGTTGTTCCAACTCTAGGGTTGAATCTAAAAGGAAGGTCCCGAAAATTTTACGTTGAAATTTTATTCTAAAGTAAATTTGTAAAACACTCCGAAAACACCGAGTCTGGAATTTTCGATCTTGTCTTATGGTATAAAATAATCTCTTACGTACAAACAAATGTCACAGTGTTTACTTTCCATGTCTCACGCCAGATGGACCTATATTACTTCCCGAAGGGACCACCTATATTACTACTACTACTATCATTGTTTTCGGAACCTTATGTATGGCCAAAGTCCAAAAAAATTTTTTATGTGTAAATAACCCATGGACGACACACAACCCATGGTAGGATCCACGACTCCTACGTTTTTACTCCTTCTTTATGGGAAACCCGGAAATTCTTCGAGTCAGAAACGTCACTGAGAGATGACCCGAATTTCTTTAATTAACAAATTAGATCAATAGATCAAAAGAGGGTTGCCTCGACGACTAATGTATTCTAGGTCTAGTGTTCCTTCCACTAAGAGAGGAAGGGACAAAAAGCAAATTCGGTCACCTTCTCATCGGTCGCGTTCCTTACACTACGAGGACGGCAAATCGTAAACGCGACTTGCGAAACGTGAAGACCAAAGGGAAGGGTCCTGACCCCTACCTTAAGAACCCATTCTTATTCTGGTATTACAGAAGTGTGACTCTAGTGAAGATAAACACAACAACGACTTTTTCTTGTTTGAAGTACCGGGTTGTGACAGTCTGTGTTCAGGATTCAAGAGGTGTACTACGAACCGCACGTAGTCACAAACAACTAACTTGTTTACTGTTACGTCCCTACTGTCCGTGCCTCGGTCTCGTAGAGTCTTTTCCAAAGACACACTATTTCCTGACATCGTATCAAAGTTTTATTCTCCTGGTTCGTCCTTCACAATTATATTACGGATACTTACACCACCGAGTCTGTCATTTCTTAGACGGACGTCCTGTCCTCTAGGTTCGAATTAGGGACCCAGTCCTTCTAGGGGACCTCTTCCCTTACTGATGGGTGAGGTCATAAGAACGGACCTCTTAAGGTATCTGGTTCTTCGAACCGTCCGATACCAAGGACCACAACGTTTCTGAACCTGTGTTGACTCACTGATTGTGATACTTACATAATTTTTAATTAAGATCTTATACGAATATCCCTTTACTTTCTTGACGTCCAAATCTCTTCTTTTGTAACGTTCTTATACGGAGGGTATCTAAGAGTCCGCAATGGGTGGAGGGGAAGAAAACATTTAGAAAGACACCCGTTCTAGACATCTGTCTCCATAGACACCATATACACTGAACCAGACTTAAACTTTTCGATTCTGAACCTAAGACAAACTTTAAGATTGAATGATAACACATGACTTATTAGAACACTGAATGATTGGGTACCCCGTATATTAATTAAAAATTTTATACCGATTTGTATACACCTCAAGAGGTCCGGTCTTATAACCTCACCCATCGACAAGGGAAGAGGTCCCTATAAGGGTTGACTCCCTAATTTGGGTCCAGAGGGTGTAACGTCCGTCTAAGAAATGGTCGACTCGGTGTTCCCTTCGGGTTCTTATGACCTCACCCATCGGATAGGGAAGAGGTCGCCTAGAGGGACTGAGTCCTTAACTTGACCCCAGAGGACGTAACGTCCGTCTAAGAAATGGTTGACTTGATGGTCCCTTCGGGTCCTTCGAATCGTCTCCCACCACATTCCTTTCCTTAAGAGGGGTAATGAAGAGTGAAAGGTCTGACGATAGTGTGTTGACAGGATGTATTAGTGTCCCCGTCCCTTCACCCTAACGGTGGTCGATAACCGAGTCGGTAATAAATGAAGGACCATAATCCTTTTCCGAGGAGAAAGGACTCTAGATCTCTATGAACGACCGAGGGACTTGAGTACCAGTCTCTCGACTCCAGTCCTTTCTTCCAGTACCCGTCACAGACACGTCGGACACCCTACACGACCACAAACCGTAGTTTATCAACTCTCTTCGTCAATACTCTGTCTGATTTCTCACACAACCGAATACCCAGTGACTGCACCCTACCTTCTGGTGTAAGCCTTAAACGACGAATGGTCGGTATACTGGAGTCCGTTTACTTAATCACGAATTGACGAAGTGTCAACTTAATAGACGTTATTACGATTGGAGTTTCGTGTCAATCCTCTTAATTTACTCTATTACACCTGTCCCTGAATCGACCTTACGCAATTTCCTAATTCTTCGTCCCGGAGGAAATGCAAAGGAGAGGAATTCTTCGTCTCCCAGAAGACGACAATCTACAACTACCCCTTCTCGGGACAAAACTCTCCGCGTTCGGTGCGAACAGTAGGTGAACGAACACTGAATTCAAGGGTAAAGACCCCGAGTCAAAGGAGATCGCAGTATACCCTTAATCTTGACTCACCAGAAGTTCGAGCTTTCGAAGTCGTAAAGCTACAGTGTTACGTGAGACACTACTTGTCGACCATTGTACCCAGGGGTCCTAAAGGTTCCCGACAACAGTAGTGTGACAAACGTTTCTGACCTCTGAAGAGCACAAAAGTGGTTGCTGTGACAAACGACGACAGACACACTTCCACCTTATATTAACACCTCGAGGACGAGAAGGGCACCAGGAATACGAAATAAAAAATTTTTTGGGACCTTATTCAATCTACGACGGAGTAGCGATTTACCGGTCACTGGAGTGGGTTTTCACCGAACGACACAGACTTTATGGTCCTCCCATAGACAGAGTGACAGACAGGTAGAGCTGAAATGTAAGCCTAAGCTAAAAGAAAAGTTTCCTATAAGTCTTTGCGAGAAGTAACTGAAACATGAATAAATTAAAGTTAGTTTTATTCCGTTTACGTATTACTCGTAAAATTGTTGTTTATTTAATCTTGAACTCTAGAGATATTGTTATATGTGACACTCTCCTTCTTAACTTCACAGATTTTTATTTCTGTTTTGGTATTTGTGTGAGAGGAAAGAGAGACTTTTAGTTTTTGTGTGGTGACCGAAATCCTGTTTCCTCCTTATTACTTTCCTTAGCTTTCGAAAAGAAGGGTGGATTATCACCCTTCCATCGACACACCTCAACCTACTTCTTGTGAACGTGGGTTTTGTTATTTGAACGGGATTTTTCCGAACTAATAATCAAGGTGAATTTTTTTCGTCGGTGTTGTTCCTATTTACATTTTGACTACAATCCTCTAAAAATTTTCGACGTTGGAGACTTTTTGCTTCATCAGTAAACGTTTTAGGACAAGGTTAGTTGTCTTAACAAAGGAAGTCTTTTTACCAGTCTGCGAGGGGTAGGAGACAGGGTCGTGTCGGACCTTTAACAAGAAAGAAGGACACCCTGTGCCTCTACAAGTTTGCGAAGTAGTTCTGGCAGTACGGGATTTTTTAAGACTCTCAGTAACACCTTATTAGTTGGAGTCTAACTTACAATGTTTTAAAGGTTCGGTACAACGTTAATTCCCTTCAACCCCCGACCACCACCTCCTCAGACCCTACTTGTTCCACTTGGGGAACACAACCCTCAACAGCCTTCCCGCACCGGGGGCCCGAGTGTCGTCGGGAACCGCAACCGAAACCGAAACCCCAAGGGCCCTGAGTGTGCGAATCTAAAGCCCATGTCAGATCCTACCCCGGGTTCCTGATTGGACGCAACTCTCAAAGAGATTTAACGAAGTACCACCATATAGGACTCCGAACGTACAGATTCTTTGTTTGTTTACGTGTTTGTCTTTCTTTGTTTTATTAAGGTACCTCACTTTGCTTGGGGCGAGACGTTTTGTAAGAAAATACGATTTGTGAAGTATCCCAAGAGAGGACTCTATGGATTTTATTAAATTTTAAACTTTCATATATATCGACACATACCCACACACAAACGTGTGTGTAAACGTGTAAACTCAAAGTGGAGAAACTAAAACCCCCACTCAGACTATTACTGAAAGTAGGACATTATTTAAGGTACTGAATGGAGAAAGGACACGAACGAAGAGGGGTGAGGATGGGTGACCGGGGACCGGGGATGCAACCTCCTCAAAATCTTTTACTAACACGATATAATTCTATGTACCTACCTGTACACCCTCATAATTTTCTCAGGGGTATCGGACGTCACTTCACCTCAACCCAAGTTTTCATCTTCGTTCAATCAGCACTTTTGTACAAGGGTACCGTCTTTTATAAGATCCCTGGATCTGCGTCCGGTTCTTCTGACCCCTTTGTCCGCCCCGTATACCCGAGTTCGAGTAATTTATCTTTACCAAGACCCCTTCTTTTGTCGTTTACCCCACCTGTCCGAGTCCGCGACACACAGGTGGCCCGAAACGTCGCCGAGACTCGCGAACCTTGGGGTAGTGTCTTAGAGTCTCGACCCTCCCTCGACCCGTCTAGTGGTCTAGGTTGGGGAAATACAACGTCTACTCCTTTGGTTCCACCTCACGAAACGGGTTCCAGCGTCGATTTAGTCTCGTCTTCGCCTCGACCCCGGGTCCTGAGGGACGGGAGGCGGAGTCCCGAGAGGTGGGGCTCCGTCACCCCTGGGCGAGGAAGGTCTAAACCAGAAAGCGAGGAAACAACTTTAAAGCGATCCTTTACCCTATTCTTTCCTTGATATCCTTTGACCTACCCTGTTCATGGACTTTTTCACTGGTCCCTTACTCGCTGGTGTGTTCCCATACCATATTTCGTTCTGAAGGTCTCGACCGTCGCGTACTCTCGTTCCGAGGCGTAGAGTGATTACATTAGTCTTACTTACACCCGCTCCGAGACTGTGACTAGGAGTATTTTCCAGGGTCTACTAAGGGTACACGTCGGTGTCAACCGTATTTTCTGAACCTAAACTTAGGACGATAATAATAATAACGCTGTATATGTTATCCACGAACTGTAGAGGTCCGAAGTAAAACGAACACACACTTTACCTCAGTTAATTATGGATGAAAGATTCCAACGACGTTCTAATCTACTCTATATGACATACAAAGTCTCCTCATCTATGAACAGTAATTCCTAAACAAAGGAAAATATTTTTCGGACTTAAAGTCACTAATATTAATCTCTGACAATAATAAAACATTTGATAATAACCTCAAAAAAGGGGAGATCAGGTAAAGACTGAGGGACTTGAGAAAGAGTTGTCAAGAGTGGCTTTGAAACTCTTACCACTAGCCCGTCTCACACATCGATGACTCTTTCAGTATGAATTGAAAAACTACTCCGACGGCGAAGACTCTAAGACCATCCGACGGACCTCCTCCACTCAGAGCACCGACCATATGTTCCTGTCGATTTTCGGAAGGTCTTTCTTTGGTGTACCGTCAACTATGTTGTTGTTTAAAATTTACCTAGTTCAATGTAGACTCTTTTGGTAACGGAAAAGTTGAGGAAAAATCTCGATCGAAGAACACGATACTTACCATAAAGTGAACGATTGTAGTGATAAATTTACCTGCGCTAGAGTGTCGGAAGAATCTTAAATGGTAACAAAATGGAATTAAGACAAAGACAAACCGAAAATAAATACCGTACACTATGTCCAAAAGGTAAATATTACCTTTATATTCCTTCTTTATACGGTTTAACTTTTAAGAATTCGCTTGTTCCATCCTCAGTATTCGTCTATCACCTTCTAAGGACCCAAGGACCCAAAACCGAGTGGAGACTCTCGAGGTCGATCTTTTTCTTATGTGAAAAAGACCCGACGTCAATGGAGGGGGGTTTATTTTCACAATCTAAACTGTCATAGTTTCTAACGAAAGTTAAACTCGTATAGACTATACGTTTAAGCAGTGTTAAACCGGGAAATTTCTATCAGAGTCATCGGTTTCTATAAAAATTTTTGGGGTAATTTTGTCTTTTACCTTACCTTTTATTTAAAGTTAAAGTATAGGGGTATCTTCTTGAACACTCAAAGACCAAGAATTATTTCGGTAAGAAATGATCCTCGGGGCAAAAAGATCATCCCGAAAGAAGAGAACGACTACCGGGGATAAGTAATCAAAATTTCTGACAACACTAAACCCACTAATGGATGTAAGTTCCCATTGCGGGTTCGGTCCACGTAGGAAAACACTTAAAGGGTCCGTTAATCTAGACACCTAATAACGACCCAATCGCATAAAGGGGGAAAAACCGTAAGAACCCTTTAAACTTTACGTCCTGTCTAAGAGGGTGACGTCTCACCATTATTTTATACTTAACCATATTTTCCCGTAATTAAACCGTCAACCCGACATTGTCGTCGTAGGCACGAAGAGGGCAACGGTGGTCTGAGGATTGGTGCACTCATGACCAAGTATCACGTGTCCACGACTACCTATCCCGAACACAGGACCCCGGACTCCCTGCACCTCCCTTCGGGGATCCAAAAGTGTCGTAACAAGAGGATCCGACGGACGACCCTCCCCGGTCCTGATCCCGTCCGTTCGGTCCGTAGGTCCTACGTCCTAAGTTTCTCCTTGAGGGTCCAAGGTCCTTCACGAAGGAGTCTCAGGACCGGGAGACTCTTGACGACTGACTACCAAGTGCTAAGTTCTCGACGACGACCCACCACCCCTCGGTCAAAGAGTGCTGATCAACGGTGGGAAGAGGGGAGGGGTGCGAAACGGAAGTGGAGAACCGATGTCCCAGCAGCCGGAGTCTCTTCGGCGGAAGGACGTGATTAAGTTTCAGAGGTAACGGGCCCGCTGAGGACGTGATGGAAACAAAGCACACCAAGAGGTCGACAACAAGGGACCCTACTCTTACAGTCACTTGAGACCTTTCTCCCCAACATTTCTGAGTTCAGGTTGGTCACAAAAAAGTCCCGCAGAGCACAGGGTTTCAACCAAGATCTAGGGACGACAACGACGACGACGATGCAACGAAGTCAGCATGGGCTGAGACACGCTGGGGTATCTGCCGTCGGGATCGCGTAATAAAATAGATTCGGAAAGAGATAATAATACGGGTAGAGTTGTTTCCCCGTGTCCTCAGGGACCACCGAGTCTACCATTTCTCAGACGGACGTCACGTCCTCTGGGCCCAAGTTAGGGACCCAGCCCTTCTAGGGGACCTCTTCCTTTACCGTTGGGTGAGGTCATAAGAACGGACCTCTTAGGGTACCTGTCTCCTCGGACCGCCCGATCACAGGCACTCCAGTGTTTCTCAGTCTGTGCTGGCTCGTTGAAGTGACAGCGACAGTTGTTTCCCCGTTGACTCCGAATCTCTCAGTGGATCGAACAAAAGTCCACCATTACCCGAAGACTTTGATCACTAAGACATACTCCGGTAAGACATCTTTAAAAAAAGGGGGTTCAAAAGGTTGTCTCATCTTTACAACCCTTTAAAAGGGTCCTTCAGTTTCACAAATCCTACTTACACTTCACGGGAACGAATCCCAATCCTTCAATGTCGACTGTTCTGTGGTATTTGGAAAACCAACCTTCAGTCAATCTTCTTATTCCTTCTCGGACCTCTACCTATGAGACAACTCCCAACTGAAAACCCCGTCCCTAGGCACCCAGTGTGTTGAAATCCTTCTAGGTATTTCCTTTACCCCAGAGACCCAGACCTCACTATCCACCTAAGTCCTTAGAATAAGTTACTGGAGAGGACCGGCGTCGCCCGAGTCTACCATTTCTTAGTGGACGTTACGTCCTCTAACACCAAAGGTAGAGACCTAGTCCTTCTAGGGACCTCTTTCCTTACCGTTGGGTGAGGTCATAAGAACGGACCTCTTAGGGGTACATGTCTCCTCAGACCGTCCGATGTCAGATACCCCAGTACTTTTTAGTCTGTGTTGAATTACTGAATCGTTGTTATTGTTGTTGGTTAAACGAGGACTCTTATTAATGTTCATAGTAAACATCTTAGGAGCTCTTGAATATTTCTCAAAGTTACCCCCAATGCCTAAAATAAACTCGAACCTCACACCCCTGTTACTCGGGGGTTTAGGAGGTCCTAATCGAACACGTACAGGGACAGGGGAAAGGTTCCACCCCACCACCTTTAGCACTGACGGGGACCCCTGACCACAGACGGGGGGTCGTCAGTACTGAGACTTAGACCTCTTATACCCTCTAAAAGATAAAAGAAGACAGAATCTCAAATCGTTTAAAAAAAAACCAGTATTCGTACTGATGTAAACATTAATCCTTTTTCTCAATAAATTTTTTTTTTTAGTCCGTTTCGTTCGAAGACTTTAAGTGGAGTCACTTGTTCTGAACAGACGGGAGCTCGACCTGGCACCCAACCGGTCGATGAAACCAGTTCGAAGGACTTAGTTTTCTTGGCAACGTCAAAACTTACCCCCGGTAACTCCAGTAGAACAGTTGGGGGAAGTGCGTGGTCAGTCACACGTTTCTTGTGTTGGTCGGTCTTCGTCACAGGATGAAGAAGTTTTATCTATGAACCTTTCGAAACTACGGTCGTGTCACTTCGGTTTCTATAGTTAGGAACCTCTACTTCAACACTACCTTAGGCTTACACGATGAAAGAGAAAATTTATCAAAAAAAAATTTTTAATTTATTATACTCTAGGAATTTCCTTTACACCATTTATTTTTTTCCTTTTCATAAGATAGGTACTCTCTACTAAAGTTTTAAAGAAAGGGGGTTAGAAAGATTTACCTTAAACCACCCATAATAATAACAATAATAAAACGTATTACCATAAATATAAATAAACTACTAAAGTTTTAAAGAAAGGGGGTTAGAAAGATTTACCTTAAACCACCCATAATAATGACAATAATAAAACGTATTACCATAAATATAAATAAACTTAAAGTCTTAAAAGAAAAGGTCTTCATAAAGAATTTAAACTTCTTAATTCTCATTATTGAGTAATGTTTTTTAAAAAAAATTTCGAAATAGTTCTCACTTTTTTTTTTGTTTTTGTTTTCAGACAGAGGGTGTTGGAGGTTGTCGAGGACGTCAAAGGTATCACTCTCATCCACACCAAGGGACCCCACTATAGTGTGGTTTGTCCGGTAGTCACCCACAAAAAAAACCATTAAAAATTAACCTCCTATTAACGAAATGTTACAACACAACCAAAAACGGTATATAGTCGTACTTAGTCGGTATCCATACGTGTACCGGGGAGGGAGAACTCGGAGGAAGGCTAGAGGGTGGGTAGGGTGGGGAGGTCCAATAGTGTCTCGACCCGAGGGACACGATACGTCGGTGAAGGGTAATTGACAGACGAAATGTACGTCACTACATACATAAAGTTACGAAGAGAGAGTTAAGCAGGAAGGGAGTGGACGAGGACGACACTGGTCTTCAGACAAGAGATACAGACTTAGAGATAAGGACAGGGCGTTTATCCAAGTAGTCATAGTAAAAAGAGTTGAGGTACATATACGTAATTATATAAACAAAGAGAGAAAGACCAAAGAAGTAGTCACGAAAACACTATACCAAAGGAGACACAACACAAGGATTAAAAGTAAGATTAAAATTTTCTTCCCGTTGACCTACCATATAGTGGTCTGGGGAACGAAGAGGTTCTGATACAAAGACAAGGTAATAAGTATTTTTACTGAACCGTCCCATATTATCAGAACCAACTGTTGAAACAGAAGTTTTACAGTAACGAAACAACAAAAAATTGTAACTTTCATATAGGATCAAGGGAGGGTGAGGGGTAACAGGTAGAGTCACTAAAGAACCTTGTAATACTCGACAACTAGTAATATAAGTATGAAGAAAAAAAGAGACCTCCTTCTAAAGGAATTGATACCGAAACCTATAACAAAAATAAAAGTAAACCTGTAACGTAAAGAAGAAAGTTTCGAACGAGAAATAATATATATAGAATTATAGAAGAGGGTAGTAACTTTAGAAACAGACCTAAGATCCTCTTGAAGACTTTAAACGAGAGATATGATCACTAACTAAAAGACGTTGCAACCAGTGTGAGAAATGACGGAGGTTACATCAAACAAACAACCAAAACTGACGCAGTGTGCCGTAGAATCAAGGGACTGGTCCCTAGTTTCGGTACGGAGGTCGTCACATTCGTACCTCAGGACCTGGGGTCGTTTAAAAAGGACTTCAGAATAGATAGACTGGACATAGTGAAAACTAGAGTAAACCACCTTAAAAAAAGTGGAATTAATAAGTAGAGAAAGACTCAAAGAGAAAAAAACTGGGTACCTCCGGTCAAACAAGAGATAAATTTACTATTCAGATCTGATAGAAGTGGTTAAGGTAAAAAGTATTATTAAAAAAACCCTCAGACAAGTGGGAAACTTAAAAATATTACTAAAAAGGGATAAAAATAAGTGAAAGACAGAACGAGGAGTAAAAAGTTACCAAGAGAAGAACCAAACAGGAGTCTATCTTTCCCACAGAGTGAATGAGAACCGAAGCGAGAGACCACGATCAGTGTAGAAAAAGAACCTCCGACTCAATGTAAAATAAAAGTCCACTGAGAAGTCCTGACCCTTCCCTCAAAGAAAGGTCCAAAGGATCGAGATGACAAGACTTTTCTACTTACGTGTCTTCACTTTCAAGGGTCGTCCCTGGTCACAATCTTGAGAGGCACAGAAAAGAGGGAGAACAGAATATATAGTGTAGTAGACCTCCCTACTATGGAGGACACTAGGATTTACATTGAGAGACAAAGAGACATAAAGAACTTTTTATAGAATGTTCCCGACATTATGTTAGGTCACTAATGGAGGAACTCTCAGAGGATTAGACTCAAGTATAGGGTCAAGTCGAAGACCAAACGAAACACTTGAAACCACTCAAGAAAGTGTAGAAGCTCGAAGGGACGGAATTTTACTTTAGTCATTATAACAATAATACCTCGTAACTTTCCAAATTTACTCTATTACGAATAACTCGGGAATCGTGTGACGTATCACTTAAAAATTTTACCGGAAGACAACAGTAATAATTATGATGATAAGACAGAAACTTATCTCTATATTTCTTTCCAGAACTAACTCCATCTCCCATTTTTCATGTAACTGTTGAAGTTGAAAGGGGTAGGGGGTACCACCTTTCTGTCTACAAATTAAAACACTAACCGTGTCTACAAATTAAGGATTTAGTGTGACCTGTTATCTCCTTATAAAGGTTAGTCCGTGTTTTTACCACTCAGTGTTTTACTTAAAGGTCAGACCAAACTAGACGAAGATTTAATTTCTTGAAGGAGGTTCTAAGACTATTCTCAAACCTTTACTGACAAAAGAATAACGACACTACAATATAGAAGACCAGCAGTATCCACAAAATCACCCTCTCAATTACCACAACACAAGTCTTGACAATAGGTCAATATTAAAATTTGACCTTCAGAGGTCCAAATAAAGAGTCGATCGAAAGTTTGTGTTTAATGGTTTAAATCGGCCAATCTATGTACTTTTGTTTTATACAATGTATCCACCAAAGAAAGTAAGGGATCTCGACGATGGTCGTCAAGACAGAAATAGGTCTAAAGTAAAGAGTTTACACAAGATTTGGTCCTTACTACCTTGGAAGAGAAAGCGAAGTAATCGTACAACTATAAAAGGGTAAGAGGATAGTATGGTATTACCTTACTGTACAAAACGTAAGAATACCTGGAAGAATTGGTGAATAAACACAAAGTGTGTCGTAAAAAAGTTCTAGTTCGTGTCTCTACTTAAGTTACGGGAACCGTGACTCTAAGCTTACATAAACTTTTCCTACGAACTTACGGTGACATACTATATCGCGAGGACGACTTTGGTAACAATAAGATTTTTTTTTTAGAATCCTACACCTAATAGAGAGATACAACATCTTTCTATCTATATAAAAATCAACGTTACAAAGACTCTATTGGAGTTAGGCCAAGTAGTCTCAAGTATAAGTTTCGACGACATAAAAGGACAACTGTCTCCTACGACACTCTTCGAATAAACCTTCACTACCCTTCTTATCACAGGGTGACCCGTCCCCACCATCACAGGTCGGACTCAAAACGGGTCCGACGCAGGTTAATAGACGATTATTTAAATCGTGACTGTACCGAAAATTAACATTTTACGAAAGTCAAGAGACTTTTTGATAGGAGTCTGCATCCAAGACTGGTAATAGTGGGGTAACAAGTGTCTCAGATCACATTACGGTATACAGAGTTCCCAAAAACCAAAGAAATCAGTCAAGTAAAGGTGATTATGACTGACTCCACTGTAAACCAGCGAACGGGGTACTGTTTATCACTCCAATCTTACGGAGAAAGACACCAACCCTGTAGCCCTGCAACCTGTACTACGGAAGGAAAACTCGCCTTCTTTATGTTCCTTTGTTTGGTTAATCGGAAAGGTCACTCACGACTCCTACGGTCCCTGTACACCAATTCAATGTATTACTACTCTTTCAGTTTTCTACATGGTAGGATTCCGACCTCTTTACCCCAGTGACGAAATCCCTAAACCGGACTAAAAGTCCACGCACAGTAAGTCCCCCCGACTCCTCCAAGATCATCGAGTCCATATACAAAGACTACCATTTATCCGGTCGTCTTTCAGTCCGTGACAGAACTTGACCTCTGTGAGTTGTGCCGGTCTCTGCAAAAGCTCGTTTCGACAGGACTCTTCACGGTCGCACAAGACGAGACAATAGAGAGAGTCAGACTGGACTCGGGTAATTAATATCCTCAAGGAAGAGTACTCCAGGTACCGCGTTTAGTGTTGGGTGGGCTCAAATACCCTGTACTGGGACGGGTTCGGTAAGGCCTGTCTGGGTGGACTACACAAAATTTTCAGATTCTTCCGAAACAGACGACGTCCGTGACCGGGTCAGAGACCCCAAGTAGAAAATTTTTAAAAGAAAAGTTAAAATATAACCTCAAAAGGACCATCGAGTCGTCATTTCACTCTAGGTCCAAGAGAGTGGTTTGACACTCTAGGTCCAAGTTAGGGACCTACCCCTTCTAGGGGACCTCTTCCTTTGCTGTTGGATCAGATCATAAGAACGGACCTCTTAGGGTGCCGGTCTCCTTGGACCACCCGATGCCAGGTGCCCCAGTGTCTCTCAGTCTGAACTGATTCTTGCGTACGCACGTATCAATTAAATGTTGCAACATAATCAAAGTCCACATGTCGTTTCACCAAATTAACCTATATATGTACGCTAATTAGAGTTTTTGACCTTTCCGAATCTCCCCTTGTGGAATTTCACCCACTGTAGAAACCTATACATGGTGGTTCTCCTGTTGTAGGCGTCGACGTCAAAAGTGTTCACATCGACACCGGTGTGTCATTCAAAGTCCGAATCGTAAACCTTATTTTACTTGGAAGGGCTACTGAGAAACCGTATACCTTTACTTGACGAATTTTATCTGAGGTCTCAGAATATGAAGAAAGGACCGTGGTTTCAAGATTATAAAACGAATGACGAGTTCTTACTGTCCACAAACTATATTATAAAGACTATTATAGTAACTAAGAGGTTCGGTGTTCCCTTCGTCCCGACCCATGTTGTAAAAATACAATCTCTTTCTCTGTGGATTTTAAGTGATGTCATCAACTAGCATTATGAAAGGTGTATAAAAGGCCTCTGAACCTTGAAACCCTCGACCTGATAGGTATGTGTTCGATGAACCTCGAACCTCGTTTAGAACACTTAAAGTCACAGGAGATTCACTTTACGTCCATTTTACGTCACTTTAGAACCATACTGGACCGAAGGAATGAGTAAAGATTTACCTTAGAAAAACCAGTTCCAATAACTTCTAGACGACCAACTTTTGAGTTACCTTTTTGTTAAAGTCAAAAGTAGGGTGAATTATGGTAAATTATAAAGTTCACGACCGTAAATATTATAAGTAAGAAAAAAAAAATACTCGTGTGAGGGTGGGACGGTACCATTCATGAACGCTATATTCTCACCTGTTCCGTCCGAGTCAGAGACGAGAGTACCTGGAATATACGAGAGAACCAACTCAACCTTTAATTCATTATTTTCATATCCTAGTTCATAGGTTATCAAGAACACTATATTTAACGTTCCGTCTACACATCTTACGACTCCAGTAAATCCTCCTCCTAATCTAAAGTAGTGTCCCCAGTCTTCTAACCCCAATTCTCGACTTTCCACGAGAAAAAAAAGTTGATGGCACATATGTACCCGTAAGGGGTTCGAAGTCCCCAAACCCGGATAAGAAAGACCCGGTAGGGTGGATGAAAATACCCAATTTGATTGTGGATGTCTCGAAATCCAGACCGGAGAAGGACACTTAAGGCTTGAACTTTAAAGATTGACACATAACCTATAGTATAAACATACATAGAGTAATCGAGTGATTTTACGGGAAACAAGATACGACATATCGTCTACTTGGGGTGTAAATCACTGGATTTTTACTGTCACAAGTAAAACGAATTTTTAACCGTTTAACATATCCTGAGTCCACCCAACTAAACAGAGACCCCGTCGAGTTTCCAATCCTCTATTTTGGTAGAGAGACCCTCAACTCGGTACTGTCCCTTTGATGGAATGTTACACCACTGACCCATGGGTCCCACCCGTATAGATATCTCCTTTTCTCTTGGTCTTTCTCTTGTTTGTACTTCTGTATGGTATAACAAGCGATACTGAACCGGAGGATTCAGTGTGTCATAGTGTAAGGGGTACAAGACAGGTACCTCCGTCACTGTCTCAGAATGAGTCCGCGTTCTCTATTTGAAGTGGTGAGTCACCTTCCTTATAGTCAGTGTGATGCTCTTCTCGTACACCATGCATACATAAAAAGACTATAAAAAATAACCGTATATCAACTACATGTTATAACATATAATGTCCACATGTTATGTCCCTCAGTGTTAAAAATTTAATACGAAGTAAATATCTAGAAGGTTGGGTCTCTAGGTTGGGTCCAGAGGGTGTAACGTCCGTCTAAGAAATGGTCGACTCGATGGTCCCTTCAGTATCAATAATATTTTATAACCGATATAAGGGGTACAACATGTTATATACGTAGCTAAAAAGATAAAAACGTAGGTAGAAACGTTTTGTGTTAGACGTCACGTAAGAATCTTTCAGTGGATTTGTACCACAGGTACACGTCTCCTACCGGTTGGTTAGTAATTCTAAAAACGTGTGTAAGACTCTACGACTCATACATACGTCTCCATCCATCCCTTTTAACGTTTTCTTTATCTACACCGGGGATCGAATTCTTTCATAGGTTAAATTTATTTTCGATTCTTTGTGTCAGTAATAGGAAAGTGGTGTTTTATTTCTTCGTCCTCCTTTTGTTCTTTAATGTAAATACCATCACATTTACGAAATAGTCAGTGTTTCTTAAAATATCTCTAACGGGTTAATATGGAAGTATTTTTAAAACACTCTCCATCCAATTATATACATAGTATAAGGATTGTAAATCTCAAAATCCCTTGAAATCTAACCTCTATTATCTTAACCCTTACCAATTATATCTTTCTAAAATAGTCTCTACAAATAAATCATCCTAGAGGTTCTTTATTCTTTACTGAATTTCATCTCCGTAAACATTCTGGGAATCTCCCTTTAATCACTGTACTCACCTTTAATCTTAACTCCGTTTATCAAGTCGAAATCCCTCTTCGTCCCTCTACTTTTTACATCAAACCAGACTCGTCTTTTATGCCTGGGGCCACTCATTTCACTCTTCCGTAAATTTGTCGTCGGGTTTGAGGACACTCCCAAGGAGTGCTTGAGGACTCCCGTGACCTGTAGAAATATCCGAGTGAACCTCCGGGTACCGCACTGGTGTCACCGTCGACTCCCTCACTCGTAGAAATGACCGTCTCTGTCCCGTCCAACTTTACCCCCCGAGTCTTAGGAACCCCGAGTCAGAACGACCCCTCAAGCCCCCCTGTGTGTCTCTTCCCCACCCCACAATAGATGGGAGTCGGAAAGTAATAACCACTCTCAACGAGGACTCCGTAATTGAGAGGCATAAGTCGTAGGCGGAGCGACGACACTGGTCTTATTTCGGGAGTCTATTTTGACTCCTCGTCCGGAGTTACACACATCTTCACTTACGACGAGTCACCGGAGCCACTCGTAGTCGACATTCGTAGTCGACATTCGTAGTCGACACAGACGGCGTCATTCTACCTTTCTTAGCACTGGAGGGACCACCGGGTCCCCAATACTGAACCGGAAGGTTACGTCCCCCGAGCCGAAACTGAAGACTAACCCCTCGATTGTAGGGTGTATGGAGTTCCGGTTTTTTGGTTTTGCATTTTGTCATAATATTGTTTAAGTTATTTTTGAAATTCATACCAGGTGTAATTTTTTTTTAGAATTTTATATTTGACTTCCCCTTTTTTTCCACCTTTCTTATTTTCTTTCTTTTTCTCTTGGGGGGGTTTTTTGTACGGTCCCCGAATATGCCGAGGGACGGGTGACAAAGGAAGGTCTTAGATGTGCATAAAAACTGAAAGACAAGTCCGGAGAGGGAGGTCGGAGAGTTCCACGGAAGGACAATGAAGAGGCAGGAACTCGTACAAATGTTGTAGAGGGTTAAATCAGAGTAAACGTTTAAATTAATTGTCCGATAAATGGGGAGAAGGCCTAGTAATTACCTCTATAATTTATTTTGACCTAGTTTGTAGTCAGGGGTCGTCGTCGGAAGGAGAAGGGGGGACGTACTGGGGAAGGGAGAGGGTAAAAGAGTGTTGAGTCACTGGTGAAGGACGGTCAGACTGGGAGTCCCAGAAGTTCGGTTCAGAGCCAGGAACAGTGTTCAGTATTGTTTCTATTAGACTCCCTTAAATAGTCTCGGGTAAATTACTCTGTGACACAATTTACACGTGAGATTAGTGAGTCGTAAGCGACGTGAAGGAAGCGGGTTGAGTAAAAAGTCAAGAGAGTCGTTTATCAAAGGGCTCCGTTCGTAAGTCTGTTTAAAATTATTTAGGACCATACCTTACCATCTCCAAATAACCCCCCCCTTGGTGGTTAATAAAGAAGTTTACAGTGCACGAGGCATTGGTGTAAAGACACACTTTTGTAGGTCGACATGAAACCTCCGTTTCAAGTCCTGTGAGCCCGGTCATACGTTCAGGACTAGTAGGGACTAACTCAGGGGTAGAGGCGAACAGAGGCAGTACGACACTCGGAGAAAATTCGGGGGGTAGTACCGTTATTGGAGGAAGGGGATGTCATCGATCATAGATCCCCGAAGGGACCACCGAGTCCGTCATTTCTTAGGTGGACGTTCCGTCCTCCAGGTCCAAGGTAGGGAGCCAGTCCTTCTAGGGGACGTCTTCCTTTACCGTTCGGTGAGGTCATGAGAACGGATCTTTTGGGGTACCTGTCTTCTCGGACGACCCAATGTCAGGTACCCCAGCGTCCTCGACCTGTGCTGACTCGCCGATTTGGTGTTGGTTGGGTCTCATAGGTCATTTGCAATTATCGAAGTCAAACGGTATCTCTTCTTACTTAGTGAGACCAAAAGTACGTAGGGTGTGAAGAAATAAAAAAGGTGTTATTTACCTTGTTTCGTCAATACCTTTACTATCAAACAATTCGGTACGGTCGCGGGTATTAAATACCTTAATGTCTTAAACCCTCGACCTTTCCTGAAATCTTCAGTAGAAGTGGACCCCAAGTACCGGTAGAACTTTAACCCACGTGAACAGACATGACCACAGACTCAGGGGGAAAGATACAAAAGGTGTAAGGTCGGAGACAACTCGTACAACCGACGACGAAGGTTGTATTGGGTAAGGTGACCATCCATCTCCCTTGAGAATCTTTTAAAAAATTTTAAGAGTTAACTTCAATTAGAAAGACATTGAAAGAGAGTAAACAGGAAGAGACCAGAGGACCTTGATGATCTCTCGATAGATTAGAGAAAAGGTGTCTTGTGTTAAGAATCCGTTGGGTAGACAGGAGGGTTCTCTGGGGAACGGACTTGTGGGAATCAAGAACGTTATCCATAAGTATCCTACACCAAAAGTAGTGAGGTGATTGGGTCGACTGGGGAGGGTCTGTGGGAAGTCAAATGATTTTAGGAAGAATTACTCAGTCAGTGACCCTTGAGAATCCATTCCACATGCGATTAGACATTTACACATCAACTAAAAATTTCGAAAGTTTTTTAGTTCGTTCGTTAGTCGTACTCAAATATGAAGAGTTTACGAAGTATATTTGTGACTTCACATTTCATATTCCGTTCTGTTCTAGACCCCTCTAGACCCCTATATAGTTGGACATGTTCAAATTCTCTCCCCTTCGTTTAAATAATTTAGGAATAAGAACTTCGAGTGGAATTCTTCCTTTCCACCGAAATTTCTCACACGTCACTGCAGACTTCGTTACCAAAAGGTCACACCCCTTGTAGCGACTGTGGAATCTTATTTAGTCCAGTCACCTTAGGTCGAGGTGACCCTCAGTAACATACGTGGTGACGGTACGTAAGTACTCCCTGCTCATTAGTTAAAGTGGATTTTACAAGAATACTTCGCTATTTTTAATAATTAAATTATTTTAGAGTCGAGAACTTACATGGAAAAATTGGTAAAACATGCTAAACTTCTCTTCCGGTTTATATTGTGAGTCCAAACATTACTTTCATGTTGTTGAAAAGTAGAAACTCTTTTCAAGTACACTTCTATCTCGATACTTGACTAGGTCCCCGAAAAAGTACTCTGTGAACAAAAATGAACTTACTGACCGTATTTTAGATCTCAATAAGTCTAAACACATAAACCGTCTGTGAAAGAGTTTTTACTCTTTTCACTTTGACAGTGAAGTTCCTTTTGTTGACTGTCATAAAGAACGGCTACTATTTTTAAACTCGAAAGTTCTCTTTTAATCTTAAAACCTTTTGAAGATAGGTGGTGGTACTTGAACTGTCGAAATGTTATGAATTTCTGAAAACACTACTCTAACGACCACTATAATTGTTACGTTAAAAACCTATAACATATTAATTTACACAGTTGTAAACCTTCTAGATGTATTGAACCTCTTGGTTATTAAAGGTTTACTGATTAGGATTATTGTTTTTAAGTACGTACCTGTGAGTTAAGTGAATTATACGTACTACCTGGTTAACTAGAATTAACTCGTCTAATGTTTATAAACTGACCATACCAAAGTGTCAGGTATAACGTCGACTGAAAATTCTTTGATGAATACAACTCACAGTACAGTACAGTTTCTTCTTTTAGGTAGTAATAGACTTTTCTAATATTTTTATGAAGAGGTAAAAGATTGATATTTAGACACACTCCGACTTATGAGAATTAAATAGAGTTGAATAGAGTCGTTTAACTTACGTCTTCGTCTATTACTATTAGGTGATAGAAAGTAATTTGGTTTATGACTTCTCTAAAATTTTTTACATTTCTTTTTTCAGTGAAATCAAATCAGTACCTTTTACATCATAAAAGTATTTCTATGCAATTGTACAGTTTTCCTAATATTAATAATAAAAATTTACGTAATTATTCCCTTAAGGGACCACCAGGTCACCAATCCTAACTCACGAAAGTGACGGCTCCGGACCCAAGTTAGGAACCAGTCCTTGACTCAAGGGCGTTCGGTGTACTGCACCGTTTTAATTTTTTTTTTTCGTAATTATTTATAAAAATTTTTAAGTCAAAATTGAAGGTTATACAATCATAATTATCTACGTCACGTACATTTGTTTTTGAGTGACCGTAGGATTTACTAAAAAAATTTCATAGTTCCCCAAAAATCTACATTTTCACATTCATGACAGCTTGTTTTTCTTCTCCCTTACTACTTACCGGTCGACTTCTCCTCTTCCTTCATTTATTTAACCTTTGCTACCCCAGTTTTCACGTCCATTGTCTCTCCCGGTCTTGTACTCCATTTTCCTTCCTAATCTCATCGCTAACCAGACGTTTCTCGCGAATCCCTCCTGTCTTTCCTAAATCCTGTTTCAGGTCTTTCTCTAGTTTCCTGACTTTTTGTCTTAGATACTACTCCGTCTTCTTGAACATAATTTCTCGAAGTTTTTACTCTGTCATAATTATATTGACAATTTAAGGAACACGGAGACACGATTATCAACCTACCTAAATTTGTCGTCACACCCGTAGACTCCGAATCTCTACTTTATGTCAATACAGACACTTCAAATAAAAACCTGGTCAATCTATAGATAAATCATTATTATTATTTCAATAGTAAATACCCCACATTAGATACACGTTCCTTTACAAGATCCATGAAATAATAAACTAAAGTATTGGAAAAACATGACACAGAAATTAAAAAAGGAACCTTAAAATGGGGTCCAAATAACTTCACATTAACTGTTTATTTTGACATTATGTAAATTTCACGTGTCGTATTATTGAAAAAACAAACAAAAAATCGTACTATCAAAATTTTTTCAAAAAATTGTGACATAAAAATGAATAAGTAAGTACGTCAAATAATAATAATAAAAAAAAATAAACCGACGTGACCCAGAATCAACGTCGTACGTCCTACATCAAGGGACTGGTCCCTATCTTGGACCCGGGGGACGTAACCCTCGTACCTCAGAATTGGTGACCTGGTGGTCCCTTCAGGGTTGTTGTACTATTAAACTATATCCATATGTGACACTTTACTGATGGTGTTCAATTAATTATGGAAATAGTGGAGTACATCAATGGAAACATAACCACTCTTATAAATTTTAGAGGAGAGTCGTTTAAAATTCATAGGTTATGTCACAATAATTGAGATGTAATCTAAGAGTCTTGAAATAAGTAGAATATTGACTTTCAAACATGGGAAATTAGTTGTAGAGGGGTAAAGGAGGTGGAAGATTGAGGACCTTTGATGGTGAAGGGAGACAAATATATTCAAACTGAAAAAAAAAAAGGAAGTTTAAAATGCACATTCAATATGATGTGTTATAAACAGAAAGAGAGAGACCGAATAAAGTGAATCGTATTACGGGAGGTCGAAGTAGGTTCAACCGTTTACCGTTCTCAAGGAAGATAGGACACCAACTCATTGTAAGTGTATGTTTTTACTTAAGCTTCAGACACTTTCAGAATTCACATTCTGTACTTTGGTATTTGGAATTTTACTTAAATGAAAACGTAATTATGATACCGTATTTAAAGTTGTTCAAAATAGGCTTACCGTAAATCAGTTCCTAGTCTACACAAGGATCTAACTACGCCTGTTAAAAGGATTTCTTTGAAGAGAAAGAAACCAAAATTCATAAGAAGGGATGGAAAAACCACTGTAACAAAAACGCGGAGTAAGTTTACTACGTTACGTACGCTTCGTAACCTCTTAGAAAAAACACATTATAAAACGAATCCATGATTCGATTACCGGTCGTGAACTTGAACACAGACTACTAAACGGGATTCTCTCGAGAAGAGGTTCGAGAGTCAGGAAGAAAGGAACTGAACAGACTTCTTCGGAATCCCCTCGAAGAGACAGATTTCCTACAGAAAAGAACTGTCGAAATATTAAGTGAAAAAGACTGACAATGTCTAAACTATGAACCTTAGTCCAGGGTAGTGAAGTACCGTTAATTTACCCTTCACCTTTCTCACTATCTAAAATAAACCCCCGAGGTTTTAGTGACACCTACCACTGACGTCGGTACTTTAATTTTCTACAATCGAGGAACCTTCCTTTCGGTACTGTTCGACTCTGTCACATAATTTTTGGCCTCTGTAGTGAAACGGCTGTTTTGAGACAGATCAGTCTCGATACCGAAAAGGTCATCAGTACATGTCTGTGCTCTTGACCTGGTATTTCTTCCGACTCACGGTTTCTTAACTACGAAAACTTGACACCACGACCTCTTCTGAGAACTCTCAGGGAACCTGACGTTCCTCTAGGTTCGTCACTTAGGATTTCCTTTAGTGGTGACTTATAAGTAACCTTCCTGACTACGACTTCGACTTTGACTTTGAGGTTATGAAACCGATGAACTACGTTTCTCAGCTGAATGACCCTTTCTGGATCTACGACCTTTTCTAACTCCCGGCCTCCTCTTTCCCCACTGTCTCCTACTCTACCAACCTACCGTAGTAGTTGTGCTACCTGTACTCAAACTCGTAGAGGTTCTCTGTCACTTCGGACTGTATGACATCAGGTGTCCCAACGTTTCTTACTCTGTACTGAATTACCAACTTATTGTTGTTGAAGACGGGGATTTAATCCCCGTATAAAGGAAGGATAAAAAGGAAAGGTCATTTCGTATACATTCAAAATATTTAAAATTATAAAAAAGAAATACCTTGTATCTAGATATTTTAAGGACTAAAGAAGAAGGGGAAGACGGGGGTGGGACTGGTAAAGAAACCTAAAAGTAAAGAAGGTAAGAATAGAACAGTTTCATCACATTTTATTCGATGCAACCGTCTCTCTAATTTAAGGAGAATGAGAGTCGGTTTGTGACTCTTGTTTGGACATCGGACCCCACTAGTCACCAGATTCCCCGATCTGACCTATATGGACCCTCGAGAATCTCACGGTTTTGGAGAGTCGTGTTTTACGGGTTTGACGACGGTAAAGAAAAGAGAAGGAGGGAAAGGACGGAAGGAGGAGAGAGGGAAATGGGAAGAGGGAGGGAAAAGGGAAAAGGCAGGGAAGGAAGGAAGAAACAAAATATGGTACATAAATCATAAAGGGTTTCAAACAGGGAAAATTAAGAATATTAGCAGAATACATAAAGTTAAAAAGTGGTCTCTTTGATTGTCTCTTCAATTGATTGAGAGTCGCAAGTTTTTCTTGGTCTCCGTCTTGACTCTAAAACTTGAATCTTTACAGGCTGAGGTTTCGGACGTAAGAGGTAAAAAGAGACACTTATAAATTTTAAATCTTAGTTTAGAACTGAACACCTTATAAATCCGTTTCGATCTGTTTAAGGTACCTGTCTCCTCGGACCATCCGACGTCAGGTACCCCAGCGATTCTCAGCCTGTGCTGACTCGCTGAAGTGAAAGTGAAAAGTGAAAGTACGTAACCTCTTCCTTTACCGTTGGGTGAGGTCATAAGAACGGACCTCTTAGGGTCCCTGTTTCTTCGCACTACCCGACGGCAGATACCCCAGTGTGTCTCAGCCTGACTTCACTGAATCGTCGTTTCAGTGAAGTCAACACAGGCGACGACGACGATTCAGCGAAGTCAGTACAGGCGACGACGACGATTCAACGAAATCAGCACAGGCTGAGACACACTGGGGTCTCTCCCGTCGGGTGGTCCGAGGCGACAGGAACCCTAAGAGGTCCGTTCTTGTGACTTCACCCAACGGTAAGGGAAGAGGTTACGTACTTTCACTTTTCACTTTCACTTCAGCGAGTCAGCACGGACTGGGAGTCACTTGGGTACTTGACGTCGGAAGGTCCGAGGAGGCAGGAACCCTAAAAGGTCCGTTCTCATGACCTCACCCCACGGTAGCGGAAGAGGCTCGTCGTCGTCGTCGTCGTCACTTATGGTCTTTGTACAGTTCATCAGTACCTATGTCGGGACCTCCAGAAGGAAGTCAACTGAGTAGAACTTTTCTCCTCCAACGTTGACTTGTTGAGTTTAAGGAGGAGACGAAAGTCGGAAGGTATTTTACTATGTAAAACAAAAAGGACTATATGAAAGGACTCATATAGTAGAGTGGTTGTAGAGATGAATCGATGAGTATACCTGATGTTGACTTTAATACAGGTGTACGAAGGTACCTTCTTGGTTGAAGAACTAAACATAAACTACAATTACTTATAAAAGATTAAGTAAATGAAATTGACAATAGAACCTAATATTCGTTATTAGTTCGTCTTTTAGGAGTAAAAGGTTTCGTGTTTATACCACTTCTTGAACATGGTTCAACTGTTTTTGTTCATTTTCTTCTCTCTCTCTCTTTCTTTTTGGGTGTTTTTGTTGAGTTTTGGGTGTATGGGTTTAGAAGAAATTCTGTGTGTACCTTAGAGAATTTAATGTAAACATAGTTTAATTGAACCCACCAGACTCGCAGTAGTTCGTACGTCTTTCCCAAGGGTATTTTTTCGATTAAATTCTTTCAGCAATCCCGTAACTGTTATCTTCGTTGGACAAGGGAACGACAGTTACACAAAAGAAAATCTCTTTGAACGAGAAAGGACGGGTACGACTTTTATAGATGTCGAGAGGTTCTCGAATCGGAATTGGAGAAGTACCCACCGAGGTTTGCCGACGGTAAAAATGGTACACGCCTCACTATCGAAGAGAGATACGAAAAAGTTTACCGTATTACTGATGTTGTGACAGCCCATCTGAGCACATGTAAGTTCAGCTCTTCGTGAGTTTGGATAGTTGAAGAAAAACATCAGTTTATCATATAGTCGTTAAGTCAACAAGTAATTTTTCACTCATTACAGATCTCTTAAAACAAATAGCGTAACGAGAGAGGCCACAGATTCCCTACCGTAACTCGATTCTTCTATTATTTGCCGTCTCCGTCTAACACTTACCCCGAAGGCAACCTCCCTCCACTCCCGTCTCCCGTCCCTACCCATTCCCAACGACCTCCCGTACCAGCATATCCTGTTAGTCTTAAGTCACCCCCCGCCCCTCCTCGGGTCACAAAACGGAGGTCTCTCCGATTACTACGACTAGAGTCGGTCTTCAATATACTTCCGAACAATTTTGTTTAGAGTGTCCTACATCAAACGGAGAAGAGTCCTGTGTGAAGTTTCTGGAACCTTTAACCCAACCAGACATGTGTTTTCTTGTCTACGAACTAAGGTAGATCAGGTAAAGACTTAACAGGTAGACCCATCTCACGACTTGAAACAGGGTAAAATTTATCTTACTGATACATAGTTTATGGATACTACCATTTATAAATTACCACTTATAACACGGTCCACGACCTTTAGAGTAGTTGAACTCAGAGATCTCACAACTGATACTGGCACACAATGACGTTTTTAGATTTTGTTCCTTTCCCTTTCGGTAGGACTGAGTAACCGACGAGAGTCTTACTGTCAAGTACCCCTGGAACGAAGAGATGTCAAGAGGTGGTCCTTTTAGGTCAAGTCCACCCCTGATCGAGAAGTGCACGAGACAGAGTGAATCCCATCCACGCAGTATCAATAAACCCCCGTGATAAATTATACGTTTGGGACGGGGTGGAGACTGAGACGTACGACCCTGTTCCGGACCCCTAGACGTATGCACTATTCACCAGGAGTACCGACCGTGTCCACGAAGTACCGGTGTCGCCCTTTTGACTCTCGTAAAATTTTTGTTCAAGGGTTTCGAACTACTCGAATGTCCAGGGAAGGTAAGCAGAAGGACCCCGGTATGACAGATCGTGTGTTTTATCAATGTGACACCCGGGTTCCTGACTTAAGAGAAGAAACAAAACGGAGTACGTGAATTGGGAAGGTTTGAGTTCACAAAAGTACACGTTTCACCCTTTTATTATGGGGTAAACGAATAAAGTTGCCTCACAATACTGTCGTGAAACTTTTGAGATTCCACGATATGTTTATATTCTGTAATCATAAGTAACAACAAAAAGGACGAATAGTGTTCATGACAGTTGAAGTGTCTACGTGACAATTATCGGGCGAATGTTTAACACAACTGTAAAATCCACTAAGAATTACCTGAAGCCACATAAAATAAACCCCCAAGACGTGACGACACAGACCGACCGAGACCTTCATCGTTCTATTCCCTTCTTTTCTGGGTTCCCCCTCTTCGATCTTCGGCGACTTAAGTCACTCCTTAAGTCCCTTGTCAAGATAATCCTCAGTTCCGGTTCTAATCCTCAGTTCCGGCTCAACCTCAGTTAAAATACTCCATGTGTCTAGTCTCGGAACAGTTGTCTAGATCTTGACCCCAAACCCTCAAACTTCCTTCCTTACTTTGAGATTCAAAGACCCTCCGACCCGGAAGACTATGTGTGGGAGACCAAGGTCGGACACTACCCGACACGACCGGAGGTCCCTCTCACCCCCGGCCCGTTTCCTCTCTTTCCACTAAAGACCGTCGTGCAGACAAACATTTCCCTGATGAAAAGGGAGAAAGTGTATTTAAATCGGACAAACCTTTCTTTAGTGATTGTCCGACTAATATCTTTACGGTAAACTAACAAAGATTTTATACTGTTTAGTCCGATTTCTTTACATATTCATCACTACTAGTTCTCTAATAGTCTCCTATTTTTACTGGTTTGAACTTCTCTGATACTTGAAGATTTTGCGACATCCTATAAACTTTTCTCAAACAAGAATGCATAAAATTTTAAAGGGATATAAAAATATGTACTTCTCTTTTCCAATTATAATCGTCCTTAATGATTCCCTTTAAAGTCCTGTCAGAAGGAGGTTAAAAACCCTTTAAGTCTTTATCCACTTAATGATAACGAGGAACTTTCTCGGAGACAAGACTTTATCGTTATCAATCTAAATTCCGTTCCCGTCTCCCCTCCGACATTTTGTAGTCTTAAAAACACCAGTTCTCTTATACAATATTTATTTGATAAAATATTATAACATATAGAAGGAATCTCTTCGTCTTTTGGTTGGACTACAACCTAAGAACGTACGGTACACGAACTGATTACTGTCTACAAAGGTAGGGAAATTTTCGGAGGGTTCTTCTGTAGTCAAGTCAAGTCAAGTCAGCGAGTCAACACAGACTGAGAAACGGTGGGGTACTTAGCGTCGTGTAGTCCGGAGGGACAGGTAGTGGTTGAGGGTCTCAAGTGATTTTGAGTGCAGGTAGCTCGACCACTACGTTAGGTCGGTAGAGTAGGAGACAACAGGGGAAGAGGACGGGGGTTAGGGAGGGTCGTAGTCTCAGAAAAGGTTACTCAGTTGAGAATCGTACTCCACCTGTTTTATAAACTCAAAGTCGAAGTCGTAGTCAGGAAGGTTACTTGTAGGTCCTGACTAGAGGAAGTCTTACCTGACCAACCTAGAGAAACGTCAGGTTCCCTGAGAGTTCTCAGAAGAGGTTGTGGTGTGAAGTTTTCGTAGTTAAGAAACCTCGAATCGAAAGAAGTATCAGGTTGAGAGTGTAGGTATGTACTGATTACCTTTTTGGTATCGGAACTGATCTGCCTGGAAACAACCGTTTCATTACAGAGACGAAAACTTATACGATAGATCCAACCAGTATTGAAAGGAAGGTTCCCCATTCGCAGAAAATTAAAGTACCGACGTTAGTGGTAGACGTCACTAAAACCTCGGGGGTATATATTTCAGGCTGTGACAAAGGTGACAAAGGGATAGATAAACGGTACTTCACTACCCTGGTCTACGGTACTAGAAGCAAAAGACTTGCAACTCGAAATTCGGTTGAAAAAGTGAGAGGTGAAAGTGAAAGTAGTTCTCCGAGAAATCAAGGAGAAGTGAAAGACGGTATTCCCACCACAGTAGACATCATAGACTCCAATGACTATAAAGAGGGCTGTTAGAACTAAGGTCGAACACGAAGAAGGTCGGGTCGCAAAGAGTACTACATGAGACGTATATTCAATTTATTCGTCCCACTGTTATATGTCGGAACTACATGAGGAAAAGGATAAACCTTGGTCATACATGTATGTCTACCGGTTTTTGGTGTACTTTTCTACGAGTTGTAGTGATTAATAATCTCTTTACGTTTAGCCTTGATGTTACTCGATGGTGGAGTGTGATCAATCTTATCGGTAGTAGTCTTTTGGATGTTTGTTAGTCACGACCTCTCCTCCACCTCTTTTCCCTTGGGAGGATGTGAGGACCACCCCTACATTTAACCATGTCGGTGATGACTCTTCTCATATCCCAAGGAATTTTTTGATTTTCATCTCAATGGTATACTAGGTTGTTAGAGTTATGACCCGTGTATAGGTCACTTTTGGTATTAAGTTTTTCCATGTGTGTGTGGTTACAAGTCACGTCGTGATAAATGTTATCGGTCTTGTACCTTCGTTGAATTTACAGGTGGTTGTCTACTTACCTATTTCTTCTACACTTTGCATATATTTACCTTGTAATGAGTCGGTATTTGTTCTTACGTCATTACGGTAAATATTGTTGTACCTACCTGGACCTCTAACCTCTGGACCTGGACCTCTAGTATGACTCAGTTCATTCAGGTTGTCTCTTTCTGTTTATAATATATAAGTATACAACGAATATATACCTTACATTTTGTTTTACCATGTTTACTTGAATAAATGTTTTACCTTTGTCTCAATGTCTACATCTTTTGTTTGAATACCGATGACCAGTCTTCCTCACCCCTCCTATTTAGCCCTCCGACCCCAACTGTATATGTGTGCTGACATATTTTATCTACCCCGAAAGGACCACCGAGTCTACCATTTCTTTGACGGACGTAACGTTCTCTGGGTCCAAGTTAGGGACCCAGTCCTTCTAGGGGACCTCCTCTTTACCGTTCGATAAGGTTATAAGAACGGACTTCTTAAGGTACCTGTCTCCTCGGATCACCGAGGTCCGGTACCCTAGTGTTTCTCAGCGTGTGTTGACTCGCTGACCGTGTGTGTGTATTTCGTCTATTTATTATTCCTGGACGACACCTCGTGTCCCTTGAGAGGAGTTACGGGACGTTACCGGAGACCCTTTTCTTAGACTTTTTCCCACCTACATACGTAGACGTATCGACTAAGTGAAACGACACGTGGGCTCTGATTGTGTTGTAACATTTAGTTGGTATGAGGTTATTTGTAAAAAAATTTTCAGGGTTGACCTCAATAGTTACGGCACCTCCTTCCCAAAGGTCTCCGCCGAAGTGGTCTCCATCATGACGTGTCCGAAAGTTAGACCAGACTTTCCAGTTTACCATTTCTTGTCCTCTCTTCGGACGGTCGGTCCGTCAGGCCTGGGTTATAGGACGCAAGTTGCTCTCTTGATTTCGGTTTACAGGTTGCGACACCCGTTTACCGGTATCTGCGCCGCCTGTTGGCTCATCGAGGGTTTCGAGGTGGAGAGACGAGGAATGACCCCCAGGAAACGACATGGGACACCAGTCACAACCACTGTTCCCTCCATGGACCCCTGTGAAACCGGTGGTGATTACAGGTTCAGTGACGTATACATTAACTTATTCATATATTAACTTCATCCTTTTTACGAGGAGGAAGGTCTGTTCGGGGTATCTGTAGCGAAAGACGTCCCAAATGCGGACCTTCTGGGGGTGAGGTGTCCGTGACCCACAGGACTGAAACAAAATGTCAGTGATTCAACACAGGCTGAGAACCGGTGGGGTCCCTGACGTCGTATGGTCCGAAGGGACAGGAAGTGATAGAGGACTCAAACGAGTTTGAGTACAGGTAACTTAACCACGACGGTAGGTTGGCAGAGTAGGAGACACTGGGGGAAGAAGAGGACGGAAGTTAGAAAGGGTCGTAGTCCCAGAAAACGTTTCTCAGCCGAGAAGTGTAGTCCACCGGTTTACAACCGCGAAGTCGAAGTCATAGTCAGGAAGGTTACTTAGAAGTCCCAACTAAAGGGAATCCAAACTAGAGGAACGACAGGTTCCCTGATGGTTCTCAGAAGAGGTCGCGCTGTCAAGTTTTCGTAGTCAAGAAGTCGACCAAGGGGTGCTTTGTCGTCCTTCTTGTCCTCCGCTTTGACTCTTTCTTCACGTCCAGTAAGGGCGGTGTCAGTGGGAGAGAGTGGGGTTTACGTCACAAAGGAGGACGGTACGGGAAGAAGTTCCCTCAGGGGAAAGGAAGGGAAGAGGATTTAGTAGTAAAAAGACGGAAGTCTATTCTCGTTAGAGGTCCCAGTTCCGGTATTTCTTAAGTATCTTTTCGTGGTCACTGTTACTCGTCCACTTAGACCGGAAGGAGGGTTTGAACGACAATCTTTGGTCTATGGACCCGTTTACGTAGAGGTCTCCGTCATAAAGTCGGTACCGTCGACCGCACACACACACACACACACACACACACACACACACACACAAATACAACCCCCTCTCCCAACCCCACCCGTCTTCTTCTCAAACATCAACGTCCTCTCAAGAGTACCTCGACAACACATTCCGAACGTAAAACAATAACGACATTGAGACGTAATGAATAGATTCATAAATTAAGTAAAAACACACAACACACCCAAGCAAGGTACCACGGAGGATCTATATATAGGGAAAACGGGGGAGAACTACATTGACTTCGTCCCCGACATCCTACGACGACCTAGCAACGAAAGCGTACCTTCCGAGACGGTAAAGTCACGTTATCCGTATGTTCAGTCAGTAAGTAAACTCTAAGGAAACACCACATTTGATTCCTACGTCTCGGGTTCTTTCGTTACCAAGAGAGATGTTTGACGACTCAGGGATCGTATTGGAATACGTATTTCTTCTCGAGTCGATCGATCCATACATAGAAAAAACTACTACTTTTACCAAAAACTTCATTGGTACGTTTTATAAAGTCCACTTTCTCTAATCATAAAAAAAAAAAACAAACTTACAAACGTACTGGATTGAACAAACATTCTCTTTATCGAGTCTCAAGGAATAGACAACCCTTCAGTTAGACAATACCATGAGTTTTGTATACAAAGATAAATAAAGTAATGTAAACGAATGAACCTTGTGATTCACTTTAGACATCCTAAATCTTCACTAATATCTCGACATACCGTTGTTTGAAATACTAAAATCGAAAAAAAAAAGGAGAGTACATTTCTTTCGTTCAAAAAGTTTCATAGTCTCCCAAGGATTTATCTCAAATAGGAAACGAGTGGGTAAGTAAGAAACCATTTCTCTTAACTCAGGTACCTTAGGAACACAATCTCAGAAGGTCTCCTATCCCCTTCTGACTATTTAGGGTCAAATGGGTGGGTTCACACTTATAAATTATATCACCACAAACTCAATTCTTAAGTTTGTTTGTTTTTTCTTACCCTGTTGTTTTTACACACGTTTTACGATCATTAAAAAACAGATGTTAAATTTCCCCTCCATATAAAATACATAATTCATAATTATGTCAAGTAAAGTCAAAAATACAGTGATGAAAAAGTAATAAAAAATACTAAAAGACTCTGAACGCTACAAGATTCCCTGTCTTTTATAAAAATACACAATTTTACAAAACCAATTAAGAGAAGAAAACTTGTGAAAGTAAGTCCACTTATAAGTTTACAATTTATTTCTTTCCCTATCTCTTCGATATCTACTCTCTTAATTTCCCGATCCCTTTCTCTCTTTCTACGGTAAGGTCTTAAGTTGTCAGATTTGAGGTCAGTTTATTTAATTATAATTTCACTTACTTCACTTTTGATCTAACGAATGTGATGTGAGTAGACCAGTTTAAGAAGGGTCTTAAGGACAAGGGTACTTATAAATCGAAAAAAGGACTTGGGTCCTTTGTTATACTAAAAATGGAACTCCTTTGTATGGTATATACAGGACTTTTTGTGTTTACGTTTAAGTCACTAGGGGATGGGGGGTGGTTATAACTTGGGTGGATATAACTTAGAGAGACATATCGTTAGTTTAACCTTTAGGTCCAGATAATGTACGTGTACATTATAAAGACCTCATATAGTTTAAGGTAGGATATAGTTTAAAAAAAGGAACCCAAGGATCTTTAAATTATATTCGTTCAAAGTGAGATAAACTTTTCCTGTACTACGTTATATTACACAAAAAGTTACTTATCTTAAGAACCATTAAGTTAAATACAAGTCTTGAAGAATTTCCGTCGACTGAAGGATCTCCGGAGTGTGGTCTCAAAAAAAGACTCTTGGAGTGAATCCATCGTAAGGAAAACCACACATTTTGACTCTTCCTTTTAGTCTTCCTTTAAACCACTGAATGTGTGTCACTAAATTTGTTATTGGTTCCGTGTCGGGTCAGTCGATCTCCTCCCGTTACATGAACTCTCTGGTCCTTTCCATAACAAAGTCCGAATATTACATACTGGTAGAGGACCAGACCCTTGAAGAGTAGGTACCCTCGAAATATAGGAATGTACCCAGGGGTATCTCGTTCACTCATTCGTAGAACGGAGGGAACACCAAGTCTACCATTTCTTAGACGGACGTTACGTCCTCTGGGTCCAAACTATGGACCCAACCCTTCTAGGGCACCTCTTTCTTTACCGTTGGGTGAGGTCATAAGAACGGACCTCTTAGGGTGCCTGTCTCCTCAGACCGCCCGATGCCAGGTACCCCAACTTTTCTCAACCTGTACTGACTCGTTGATTGTGTGTGGTTCGTAGATCCTTCTAAACCGAGTCAATTATTCAACAGACCACTGTCCCGGTACCAGATCAGAGTCACCTTTCGAATTTTCAGTAGTGGAGGAAGACGAAAGTACCCCGATTAAAGAAATAGGTAGAGATGGACTTCAAATTTCAAAGGAAGTTATTAAGTTTTAACAATCAAAGATTACGAAACGTAACAGAAGGTTACAAAGAAAATTTAAAAAATATATTGTTTAAGACTAAGATCAATCAAGAGTTAAAACATGTGTGTAGATATATAGTACAGTGACTAATACCAATAACAATTTATTTTATATGACAATTTAGGATACAAGTCGTAGGGGACACATGATTTGGTCCGGGCAATTTTTGCCATACGTAAGTAATATCTTTAAGGTAAATTTTAGAAGCTTTCGGATGTAATTCTTATGAAAGAGCATAACGAGACAGTTAGAGAAAAACGTGGACAATCGTACAAATCTTTTACCGAAAAATATTAAGTGAGTAGAATAACGTTTACCTTTTCCTAAGTGTTTTTCATTAAGACTAATAAGTTTAACAAAACATTTTGTATTTTAATTCTTGTATAGGATATTATTCGTGATTATTTGAATCGTTGATCGATGTTTATTTTATATCCAATAATTTCATAAGATTATACTACCCCTTCTCAATATCCGAGTATATTAATAGGAACGACTTACATTTGTCAACGGATCTATCAAAATTGATAAAAGTCACGAACTTTAGAACTTCAAAGGAATCTCTATAGTCAACCTAACAACACCGAAGGCGGTAATGTCAAGAACAAAGAATTGAAGGGTTGCGCATTATTTGGGTGCTTGAGGTAATTGGCATTAACTACACGTACATTCCTATATTCCCGGAAAGGAGCCCGGAGAGCGACGGAGTTTGTTCTTTGGTTTTACTTATACTGCGGTTCAGGGTATGTTCATTAGTCGATGCGGTAAAAAGTAAACTTTTCTTCAGGAGATGTTATTACCTTTACGTCTCTCTCCAATAATGTTATTATTTACTCAACCGTCCCACTAAATACGAACTTTGTTTACGTGGAAGACTACCTTAGGAGAAATTAAGGGATATTTAGGACCCAAATCGCCTGTTCAAGACTGAGACCTTGAGGTAGTCAAGTTACGGGCGTCATGAAACCTACGTGAGCCAAGAAAAGAACACCTGGTTTGTCGACAAAAGTTAGCAGAAGGGTCGTCCATAGACACCCCTAATCATTACAAAGGGTACCAACACGTCGTGTTCTTTACCCACACATTGACGTAATTGAGACGAAGTAGAGAACCCTATGTGAATATAGTGACTATAACCTCGGTAAATTATTATTAAGAGGTATTTGACCAAATGAAGAAATTGTCGGTGTGGTGGAACATAATCACGTCACCACATTTGAGAACTTTTACGAAAGTTTTTGAAGGAGGAATCTAAATAGAAACTCACACAGATTCACACAAATAGGGTTCGACCACAAACCTCACTCTTCTAGGAAAGACTCAGATGGAGTTTTATCTTGGTCCACACTTATAGAGTTCCGAGACCTAATTTAAGACTTCTCTTGTATCTTGGATCATTACCGGGAACGTCCTAGTACCTGGGATGTCGACACCATCTGGAATGTACACCCTAGTACAGTGACCACCAGTAACTTTTCTCGAATCTCTTTGTGGGATTTGGACGTCCCTTATGACACTAAGAACGGATATACAGAAACAGTACAAAACGGAGGAGAATCTTATACAACGAAGTTTTGGGTTTGTGTAAGAAGGTTCAAATCGAGTTTTTCAGATGGGTCTAGGAAGAGGTTCTCCTTAAAGTGAGTTACAGGAATTTGTAAGACATCACAAAGTATAGGAAGTTTCTCGGGAAGACAAATAAAATCAGTAGTGTTGTGGAGGGGTCTCAAAGTTTTATGAGTTGTGACATTTAGGGTACTGTGATTGGAAAGTTCTTGTAGGGGTGATGAAAAAAAAGGAGTCTGTAAGGGTTTCCTCCACCCTGATACTGTTCGAAAATGAGAGTACAGAGTGTTTTGTAGATGGTGTCACAGAACGTGTATCATCTACGAATTATTCGGACAGAACTCAATTTACTGTGAATTAAATTACTGTACTTGTTACCAACTTCTTTACTGAAATGCCTTAGATTTTGTCACCAGCGCCAATCCTGTTAACAGTGTAATATTTCATAACAGCCGATTAAACAACTGACGCAAGTAAGTAAACTACCTATAAATGACTCGTAGTGAGACCCGGTTTACAACAAGATCAGTGACCTCTATGTCACCACTTTTCTAAGGACGAGAGTAAAAGCACCCTTTTCTCTTATTTGTTCCTCTGTTTATTTGTACCATTATAGTCTCTTATTACGTCAGATGCTTCTCTTACTTTGTCCCTTTGAGACTATCTTATACAGATCCATACCTCGTCTCCCCTTGGAAAAACTCTTCTACTGTAAATCCGACTCTCGACTGAGTACTCTACCTCAGTATTGTACCGTTGTCCGTCCTGTTCAAAGGACCTTCCGTATTCCTTCTGGGTACCCTGACCTCATTTCACTAGACCCCTCTTTTCACTCCTTCCATTTTTACCATCCTTATAAATCACACACGACATCGGACTTCGACTGACCGCGTCCCGTACCCTCCCTACACGAGTGAATCAGCACCGGTTGAGAGACGCTGGGGTGCCTGACCTCGGGCGGTCCGAGGAGACAGGTACCCTAAGAGGTCCGGTCTTATGACCTCCCCCAACGGTGAGGGAAGAGGACCCCCTGTCTGCCCATCACTCCCACTCTGGGAGGGAGGGAAAGAAGAAAGGTCTCACCCTTTAGGGTCCGTGACACCCACGAGACAACCTCTCGGGAGTAATCTGACCTCGTCTCGTTACCACGTCCCCTTTCTTCCAAGGTAAGGTCTTCCATTCGGTGCTCTACCGCCCTTGTGTTCCCGGACGGAAGACCTTACCTCTGCACCTCTTCCCTGTCTCCAGACCGTCTTCCCCGCCCTCGGCCACACGCGAGACGTCCCCCGAGAGGACAGAGGACTACGCTACGCTCCCTCGAGGCCAACCGAACGAAAATAAAAGAGTTCCCTCATCCCCTGTGCCGTCAGTCGACTCTCACCCTTGCCCCTCCTCCACACCCGTCAAAATCTTCTCTCTTTCACACCTCGATAGAGAAACCTCTCGCCCCCCACCCCCCCGCTTGGAGGTTCCCTCTACGCGGCTCACAGACCTTACCACGCGGACACGTAGTCGGTGACACACGCCAAAGAAAACTGCCATTGTCCAGATTTGCCTCCAGTTTCTCTCGGAACATTTACCTCGTCCTCACTTCCCTCCAGACCCAGCACGAGGTTTACTCCGTCCTGATCTCCTTGACCCGAAGTTCTTACGAACTGAGCTTCTTCTGTATAAATCTTTTTTTCCGTATCCCCAATTCTCGCCTCCGACACCTCAGATCGTCTGAACCCAAACTTAGAACTGAGAAAGTAATAATCGACACACTGGAACCTTTCCCATAGACGGGAGAGACTCGGAGCCAGGAAAGTACACACCTGTTGTATTTATTTGGAGGACGTAGTCCCACAACATGGTTCCTAGGTTTACCGTAGGTGAGAAGTAACGAAAACACCCACCCCCGCCTAAAAATGAGAAATTGATTGGTTTCTTGATAGTCCACCGTCTCTGTAGTCTGAACAAGATCTATCGTGATCTTGTGTCTAGACCTTGTACTCTTTAATATTTCCTATGTCTTTTTTGTTGAAAAGTATCGACCTGGAAAAGATTGTACCTTACCCAGAAGGGCACTCCCTCACCCGAGGGGTGGTAACCTCCACAAGTACGGAACCGCCGCACTGGTGGCATCTTCTTCAAACATCCCTGATAAGGACGGAACCATTCTTCTAATCTAATTCTACAATGTGAAAATATCGTTTACCTAGCTATACGTACTCGCATAAGACACCCATATGTACATCTTACGGAGTGACATTTGTTAAACATGGTGTTCAAACCATATACACACACGTCGGTGAACCCAAGAACATTTCGCACTCTTTTAGTTGGGATAAAAACGTGTGTAATAAAATAACCTACACAACCTAGTGTAATTCTTAAAACAATTAATCTATAACAATGAGAGAAAATATCTGACCCTTACTTTCACTTTTCTCTACTCCAATAAACGGGTGCTTGAATATCCTTTTGTCACATTCAAAATTATGAGTCAGGATATCGAACGGGTCATTAGGAAGGTGGTTAAGGAGGTTTAGTTTCCAGAATCACAAATATCAGACAATTCATAATAAGTCAGAAGAGAAATAATTTGTACTTTTTCCCTATTGAATAGAAATTGTAACAAAACTTAAATTAGTAAGTAAAAACATTACGGGTTAATAAATTTGATTAAATAGAGTAGTCGAGTAGATACAATTACTCGTTAGAATCTGAGTCAAACATCTCATACTAACATTAAATGATCAGAACATCACAAAGATATTTTGTCGACCACGGGTCAGTGAGTCAGTATAGGTTGAGAGACGCCGGGGTACCTGACATCAGGTGGTCCGAGGAGACAGGTGCCCTAAGAGGTCCGTTCTTGTGACCTGGCCCAACGGTAAAAGAGGAGACCCCCTAGAAGGGTTGGGTTCCTGACTTGGACACAGAGGACGTAGAGGACGGGACGTTTGCCTAAGAAATAGTGGCTCGGTACACCCCTCGGGTGGGAGAAGGGGTGGTATTTTGTCGTGGTTCCACGTTTTACAATAATGTAGATTTAAAATACTACTTGTCCCCTTTACCGACCTCTGTAAGTACCCTCTATGATATACGTTTGAAATTTTTTCGTAAAGTATAATAATTATCTTTTCCAAGTCGATTATCTCAGTGTATTTAGGCTTACCTGATCTCAAAAACAACTCTCTTTCTGATCGAGAATATTCTGAAAGAGGTATTAACTTCCGAAATGGTTAATATGAGTTTATAACACACTCTCCTTTTCTAAAAAGGTAGTGATAAAGACCAATGTACCTCTTTTATAAAGTGAGACCACTCTTAGTCTCATCGTAAGTCCAAAAAAAAAAAAAATAAAAAAATTTTATAAGTTACGTCCGACCGATTACGAAGGAAAATTTAACCTCTCCTTTATAATGTTTCGAGTGAAAGAATCTCTACCTTTTATTATGGTAAGAAGTCCCCTTTTTACTTATGTAACAATTCGTCTAGTTGAAGACTCAAAAGACCTTTTAATATATTAGATTTCTTTTATCGACTTCGGAGTCGTCGTAAACGATCTTTGACCTTTCGTCAGTTTCCACCAACTTACCCCGTTTAATCTCCTTTGCCTCCTCTTTCGGTACATCACCTATATTAAGTCAAAACCGCCTAATCTACACTGCCATTGGTCTAGAAAAATAAGTCATTAGTCGGACTATGATTTATAGACGTCTCGTATTACTGAATGTCTTCTTGAGACAAAAAAAAGAAAAGAAAAGAAAAAAAAGGAGAGGGTCATCATTGCCCTCCATCTTTATTCCTTTACAAGAAACGACAACCCTTGTTCTCACTTTAAATTGGGTCATTACATTTTTTTTTTTGGGGCCGTATAAACTAATAACCGTATAAAGGTTTTTTCTTCCTGAGTATCGTAACTTTGTCGATTTCCAACTGAGTGTGTATGTGTCAGTAAGTGAGATCGTAGGTATTTGCTAAAGTCGTCCCTAAATTTTGTTCACGACATAAGCAAAGGATCCCGGTGACATTGTTTCACAATGTACGACCCACCAAATCCTGTTGTCTTTACGTAACAGAGTGTCAAGACCCCCCAGACTTCAGACTTCGGTTCCACAACCGTCCCGGGACGAAGGAGACTCCCAGGGTCCCTTCCGAGACAAGGGACGGAGAGAGGATCGAAGACCTTCGGAGCGCACAGGAAACAACATATCTCCGTCGAGAGGTCCGGGCACCGACAGAAGAGGAGCTCACAGAAGTGAAGTAAAAAGAGAGACACACATGGACGGAGTCGTGTGTAAAAGGGAAAAATATGCTCGTGACCAGTATAACTGACTCCCGGGTGGGAGTACTAAAGTAGACTTAAAGCAGTATAGGCATTTCTAGCATAAAGGTCTAGTGTAGTGTACGACTCCACGACTCCACGGTAGTTGACTTAAAAACATCGAGAAAAATTTTTAAGCATACAGCTTTGGATTAGGGGTTACACTACCATAAACCTTCACCCCCACAACCCTCCACTATTCCAGGACTTCCACCTTGGGAGTTTTTACCCTAATCACGGGAACACCTCCCCAAAGGGTCCACCGAGTCAGTATTTCTCAGAAGGACGGTTCCGTCTTTTACGTTCTCTACCCCGAAACTGGGGTCCTAGTCCTTCTAGGGGACCTTCTCCTTTACCGTTGGACAAGGTCATAAGAACGGACTTTTTATGGTTCCTGTCTCCTCGGACCGTCCGATGTCAGGTACCCAATCGTTTCTCAGCCTGTGTCGACTCGTACGTGTGAGAATACCTTCTCTTAAGTCTCAGAAGGTCAGAGGTCTCCTGGGTCTCTCTTATGTAGGTACTTGGTCCTTCTTCCGAGAAAAGACGGTCGTGGAACTGGAACCTGAAGAGTCGGAGACTTTCACATTCTTTCTTTAAAGACAACAAATATCTTCGGTGGACCAGATACCATAAAACAATTTCTTCGGTTTGTCTGATTCTGTGTCCCCAATCAGTCGTATCAAAATCTAGTGTGATAAGTTGGGTGTTCACGGAATTATAGAAAAAGGAAAGAACTCTTCTTAACCGGTCCACACCTCTTCGGTGCTAGGTAAGGTCAAGAGTCCTGCCGCAGACTTTACTATGGTATACTGTCACGAAAAATCACAATAATAACCCCAAACCGTGTCTCATGTACGGGCAATATATGAAAACTGGCTGACACACCTGTTCATTCACCGGTAAAAAGCTTCTCAGAACGGTGGAAATAGGGTAGACCCGTAGCAAGTCCACACTTTCGGCCTAAACAGTCGACTTCGGTCTTTGTCGGAGGAAGTCCCAGTACAGTGGAGACTTGACACATGGTTTCCCGTGTCGTTTCGTCCCTTCCGAGCTCCACCCTCTTACACCTGTTCTAATAGAATAATCACATCTATGCAGAATAATCACTCAAATATGTCCTAAGTCTTAGAAACTAGGGTCACGGGACCCCCTCAACCCTCCTCGTAATTACTAGGTAGATGACCAAATACAAAGAGACGGGTTCAAGGGTCCGAAAGGGTGAAAATCATAAAAGACCAGAGACTCTACTTGTAGTACACACGGACTGGGTGACAGATGGGTCCACTCGGACGGACAGAGGGGACGGGTGGGTAAAGAGACAGGTAGGATTAAGGTGGATGGTGGTTCGAGAGAGGAGTAAGTAAAGGTGTCATCCTTAAGGAGGAGAATACTAAAACGTCAAGACCATTTCTTAGAAAGTTCTGTAGGTACACAAGGTGGAGGACTATTTGAACAAAATAGTAACGTATCGGGGACTTGTAAAACCCGTAATAAATACTATAGAGGGGTTGGTCTAAAACTCGAAGACCACCGGTCCCTGTCACAGAAAGAGATCAAGGTATTTCTGACTCAGTGTCACCCATGAGCCACATTGACTGGTTACTTTAACGTTTTCCGACGAATGAAGGTTTGTCCTTAAAAGAAACACTAATCGAAGTGTTTATGTACACAAGCAAATTTACCTTTACACCAGAAGTTTATGTTTCAGTGGACTCTTAGAGTAGAGTGTAATGAAGACAATTAGTATAGTTTACTTAAGAATCTTGTAAGACAGTTGGGTCCTTCTTCCGTACGGATGGAGGGACTAAAATATTTCCTGTTAGAACACCCAACACTAAGGAACGGTTCTAGGATACTATGAATTTATTCATGTTTTTTTTGGGGTATCGTATGACCTACACCAACCTACAGAACACCCTTGGTCACTTTCCCGACCAAAGTATAGTTCTAACGAAATCCCGATTTTGCCTTGTCACGTTCGCCTGTTCACTGGGCGGTTGTAGACCTACTCTGTGGGGTATTTCGACAGCTCTACCAATTTCTGTCATTACATATATTTAGAGATCCCGATGTAGTTATCATCAGTAGCAGTAGCACCTCCTTCACGGTAAATGACTGACACATATATGGATATACGTATGTAGATGTGTCACCTTAATCTGTGGTAACTTTGTCTAAAAATTTAAAGGAATTCACACGGATAGACCTCTGAGTGTCTTGTCCATTACAACCGAACTACCAGGAGTCCTTTAACTTTTTTATCTTAAAAAACCATCGTATATTCAACTGAACCATGTATCTCTCGACTTGGATTTACGGTTTTACTTTTTATTTAAGATTAAGAAACTAATATTTTCGGAAGAAGGACTCGTGTCGTGGAACGGTAGACAGAAAAATTAGAGACGTCCCTTTTGGAATCGGACTAAGGTTTGAGAGAGAGAGGTATTACCCTTTAGAGAGACACAAACTACTTGGATTCACTTTTTACGTCAGAGTATAGGTACATAAATAATTTAGAGACCAAAGTATTTCCGGAGTGAGGCTTCATTACAAGTTTTATTTAACGAAGGTACTAACATAACAATCTTACGTGTACATACTAAAGAAGAGGGACGTAAGATTCTACTGTTACATAGAACTCCTTGTAATTACTACGTTTAAGTCTGATGGACCCGTTAGTCGTTGTCTGTCTAGTCTTTTAACATCACTAACCGGATCTGAGGAAAACCCAGGAAGAATCACGGTCCTCTCGAGTCTCCGGAGGAGTTCCTCTAAACCGAGTAGTGAAAAAAGAGGACATACCTCTGAAATTCAGTCTTCTTTTACTAAAAACAAGTCCCGTGTCGTCAAGAAGGGACACGAACTCCCCAAGTGGGTTCACGAAGACGTTCTACAATTTAGGCGGTAGTGTCGGTGTTTTGACGGACACCTGGAGTGTCTATGTGGTGTAGGGCCTGTGAGAGGAAAAGGTCCCCATGTGTCCCCTCACACCGAGAGACCTACAAGTAAAAGTTAGGTCAGACCACGAAATCTTCGACAAGACTGGAGGACTGACCCAGCTTGTGGTCGCCCCAAGTCCACATGAGAGCCCGTAGGAGTCACGGGACCCCGATAATTGTAAGTTCATCAGTCCGCATGAGAAAGGATACACTGGAAATAAAGGGGTAACTAACCGTCCGAGATTTTGGTAAAGTAAGAGTACTCTCAGCATACCCCCTTCTGATAGTAAGGGAGATGTCTACCCCTTCGGCCCCAAATCGTTCTAACTCTGTGCGTGGTCACAGATGTACCAATCGTTCCAACTCTAAACCTGGGTCCTTCCGACTGCGGTTTCGAATCTCCGAACCGGTAGGGAGGTGCAGAGTCTCGTAACCAGGGGCTGGAAAAAACCGTATTCCCTGTCAAGGCACCTTCTGTTAAAAAGATGTCTGGTTCCACTCCCTCTACCAAAGCCCTACTAAGTTCGTGTAATGTAAATAACACGTGAAATAAAGATCATAGTAATGTAGTCGAGGTGGAGTCCAGTAGTCCGTAACCTAGGTCCTCCGACGTCTGGGGAGAGAATCTCCGCCACTACCTCACGAGTCCTCAGGACGACGGACCCTGGTTCCCGGACAAGACGGTGAAACAGAAGTACCCTAAACCCCCGTCCACGGATGCGGAGTGACTCGACCGAGAAGGAAAAACACTTTGCTTCGATTGTCCTCGGACGATATGTCCCGACAACCCTCTTAGTTCACTTTATTACGTACTTACACTAGATGTACATTACACGGGGTACTTACAGTCGCTTAGAGAAACATTGATATGCCGCATCAATGTGTCCACAGACAGAGACTGGGACATCAAAGTTCAGACGACAAAGAAGGTAGGCATTCCCTCTCAGTGATTTCACGGATACACTTCCCTTAAACTCCCACGATCGAAGAATTTACGTCATTACACAACTGAGGAACACGAGTAACCGAAAATTCCAGACACTGCTTCTCTGCAGTACAAGAACGGACACCTCCCGAAGCCGTTTCGAATTAAGGTCCCTTCCATTGAGGTTAGGAAGATTGCGAGTCACCTCCCTGTGAGCCCTGACCCTGAGTCTCAGGAGCAGACTCCCGTCCCTCTGGAGTGAAGGTCCTGGTTAGTGCAGTTTGACTCGTCCTATAACAGTAGCGACCACGCGTCCCAAGAACAAGCACTTGACCCTCCTGTCTGCATCCACGAAGGGTCTCGACAAAGTCGAGGGCTACTTACACTTTACTCAGTCGCAGGAAGGATTTACGGAAAAAGTAATAAACCAAAATTGACCCGGACACACGAACCTAAAACCTTCTTCTCACCCTCTCCCCTCTTTATGTATTCTTTCCTCGGGTCACTACTCTTACGTACACGCACACCCTCCGTCGCCCACCCAAATCCAGGTCGTCTGCTCCTCCTTTTTACTCCCTGTCTTTTTGGTTTTCTTTTTCTAGTCTGTCTTCAACATTTTGTTTGTTTCTTTCCGAACCTTTCATTACAGAGGTGACATAAACTAGTTCTGGTTACACTAAATTACGATAAGAACTTGAACTGTCCACTCTGGAGCATATACTGAGTAATCTTGATTCTCCTATACCACGACGTGAACGAAATTGATTTTTTTTAACGTGCATTCTCTACTCTTCCCTCTTAAGAAGTCCACTGGGTTATCAGAATTTTTTTTTTTTTAGTCACGTTTACATGATCTACTGAGATTCTTCTCCCTAACTCGCACCATAGTCCTTATTCCGATAATTCTAGGTACAAATTATTTTGTACTATTTGACCCCGAACGGACCACCAGGTCACCAATACTGAGACACGAAGGTTGTATCGTATGTCCAAACTTGTGTCCATACCCAACTTAGGACCAGTCCCTCGATCCTAGGGTGTACAGAACACCGGTTTTTTTTTTTCCTTATTTTTAATTTTTTTTTTGTTTGTACTATTTTTCAAGTCTTTGCCTGATGTCTTTAATAATATATTATTTACACCATAAAGTTTAGTTCCCCCTTTACTACGAAAGTCGTTAACTGTAACCTTGTTATCTGATTCAATAATTTTACCGATTTTTAATTTTTTTTATAAATAAAAATTAACTTCCTATGAACGAAATGTTATAACACAACCAAAGACGGTATGTAGTTGTACCTAGTCGGTATCCACATGTATACAGGGGAGGGACAACTTAGGGGGGGGAGGGGCGGGTCAAGGGTGACGTAGGGTGAGGAGGACCAGCAGAGTCTCGGACGAAACTCAAGGGACTCAGTAGTCGTTCGAGGGTGACCGACAGACAAGATGTATATTACCACACACACAAAGGAGCGATGAGAGAGGTAAGTAGGGTGGGAGAGAAAGGGAATAAATTTAATCTAAGAGAACTTTTCCAATGTAAAGATCAAGTGCATAAAAAACTGGATTTACTTTAAGATCAATCCAATTTCTAAAAGTCATATTTTTACTTTGACACTTTATTGATCTTATTTCAAATTCTATTATAAAAACATTATAACTGCATCTTTTCCGGAAAGACATGGACTATGGGTCCTATATTTAGTATTTTTCTTTGCCAACTATTTAATTTGGTGTATTCCAATATTGTTTTGTTTCTTTTTAATTTCATACTCTTTGTCTTAGAAATTACTAGGTTTTATAGAGGTTATTAACTATGTACCTTCGTTGGATTCACAGGTAGTTGTCTACTTACCTATTGTTTTTACACCCTGTATATATGTTACCTTATGATGAGTCGGTATTTTTCTCACTTTAAAATGGTAAACGTTGTTGTACCTATCTGTATCCCCCATAACACGAGTCACTTTATTCAATCTGTTTCCTTCTGTTTTGTGACATACAATAGTGAATACACCTTAGAATTTTTTTATTTCGTTTACTTATATTGTTTTGTCTCTGTCTGAGTGTCTACATCTCCTATTTGATCACCCATGGTCACCTCTTCCTTCCCCCACCCCGTTCTACCCATCCTCTAATTCACTATGTTTGAAGATATATATTTTATGTATTCGACACTCCTATATAACATGTCGTATCCCTTATAATGGTTATAAGATATTATTGAAATTTACCTCATATTAGATATTTTTAAAACCTAACATGTGTACTTGAATCATTTTATAATATTTAGTTGATGTGTAGTTAAATTTTATGGTAAATGTTTGTTTTTACTGTTCCATTTCATATAACTTCGTACGTACATTTTTCCTAGAAAGTTAAAAATTTTAATATAACTTCGGACAGTGTAATTTTTTTTTTTCTACTTTCGGGGTTCTTTTTTTACCCCCTTTCCTATATTGACTCTTCAGGTGTGTTTTTAAACGTGATTTCAAGGGTGTTTACTTATTTGTTTATACAGTATTTTACAACTCTAAAGTATAACACGTTCTACCTTTTTTTAGTCAGGGAATAACCACTTCCACAGTCTTTGATTTGTTAGAGAAGAAAGCTAACCCCTTCCATTTAACACGTCAGTAAGTGTTCCCATTAGTCCGTTTCCACGAGAAAGCAGACGAGCAAATTTACTGTTAAAAAAGGGTACTTGTCATATTTGCATACTTTGTTTTTTGTAATAAAATTAACGTCTTTTATGTCCGAGTTTATTGGTAGTTCTTTCTTATATCAATTTTATAGGACGACATAGACGTGTTACTTTATGGACGTCAGAAGCGTGACGAATCCATCTAGATGGAAACTAGTTTACCTTTCTAAAGGTGTTTCATTTTTCTATGTTTTTCTTTGTAGAACGTATCTGTCACACTTAAGGAGAAATATAATTCTGGACATTCACAAGATATTTCGCCAAACTTCTTATTTTATTTTACTCCCCCTGAAGGGGCCACCGGGTCACGTCTTAGGTGGAAAGATGACGTCCCTCGTGTCCAAGTTCAGGACTAACCTTTTGAGTTTAGGACGTTCGACGTATCACGTCGATTCTTTTTTTTAATTTTTCATTATCTTTATCAAATAAACTATTAAAAACAGTAAAAGACTTTAATGACCATTACTCTTATTTGATGACAAAATTTTTTAAGTAAAATCATTTCATATCAACTAAATGTTTCAACACAAGTAAAGACGACACGTCGCTTCACTAAATCAATATGTAATATATATATACACATATATATAAACATAAGAAAAGGTAAGTCAAATTATGTCTTATAACTTATCTCAAAAGACACGATATGTTCGTCCTGGAACGACAAATAGGTAAGACATATGTTATCAACCGTAGACGATTGGGGTTTGAGGGTTTAGAAGGGAAGGAGTATAGGGAAGGGGACCCGTTGGTGTCGCATACGTAATGAAAATTTTATTTGGAAATTTCTATGGGGTTAACTTTACATTTATACACTCTTCTTGTAAACACTTCTTTTACTATAGATAACATTGGTGTAGAAACGTATAAAACTACTCAATACCTTTTTACCTCTTCTTTCCCAGGTCTAAGACCGGGAAGACCGACCGAGTCCACGTAGCCTTTCACGGGTCCGTCTCGACGTCCACAGTCCCACCCTCCCCCACCGTCCATCGTCTTACCACACAGCCCCGGTGACCGTCGCAGACGACGTTCCAGATTCGAGCGCGCTTTTCCCATATTAAGTGTGAACTCTACCGAAAGTTCAACTAAATGAAGACCTGGTCGTTTGTTCGTCAGATTTCCTGTGTCGTTCTAGTCCTGAGTTCATTCTCTTACGTCCTACGAAGACAAGGGGTGACGGGGGTTGTGAGACGGGGAGGTCCCCCGGGACCCGTACTTGAACCTTAGGTTGTCAGGGACGTCGAGAATCTCACGCGAATCTCGAAGTCCGAGGTGTAAGTTCGTAGTCTGGCTCCCTACCCAAGACAGTCGGGAGTCCAAAGTACAATACTAAAGCATAAGATTGAGAACCTGAACGTGCCGTTGGGTGAGGTCAGAAGAACGGACCTCTTAGGGTACTTGACTCCTCGGACCGTCCGATGGCAGGTATCCCAGCGTTTCTCAACCTGTACTGGCTTCGTTAACTCGTGTGTGTGTACGTGTCGTAAAGACTCTGGATTCTTTGTCCTACTGTACCAATCTAGTGTAAAAGTTGTAGTTGGAGTTATTTATATTATTTTTGTCACTACTCAAAACGAATAACAGAGGAGCAAGGTAACAAAGTAACTGCAAAAATAAACATAACCGTTTCGTTTGAAACCATATTACGGTTTCGTTTTAAATTCTTTGTGATAAAATCCTACGTTTATTTACATTGGTTCCTACGTCAAAAGACTATCAAACCAAACTTCATTTCCGTTTAAATCTGGTAGATCTCTTTAACTATCTGATATAGGAGAAGCCCGTTATGTCATACTTATAATGAAAAATGTTAGTTTGAAGACAACGTATGAGAAACCTTCAGTTCCTCAAGTTCCTTTTTGATACGTTATTCAAAAACAAACACACGTCGACCGATTCTTGTCTAAATATACAAAACCGTTAGTTAGTTGGTTCGGTTTTCTATCTCGACTGTAAGTGAATTCTTTTAATTCTTCACAATGAACTTGAAGGGACCCAGTCCTTCTAGGGGACCTCCTCCTTTACCGTTGGTCGGACAAAAGATCGGACCTTTTAGGGTACCAGTCTCCTCTGCCCGTCCGATAGTAGACATCCCAGTGTTTCTCACTCCGGGCAGACTCACGTGTGTGTGTGTGTGTGTGTGTGTGTGTGTTCCTATATACGAATTATCTACTAATGACGGTAGAGAAATATCTCTCTAAAGGTATGACAATGTGACGATTGTAACTTTCTTAAAGACATAAATCCCAGTTATCTAAATCAATATAAAGTAGGAAGATTAACGTTCCAAAGAAACACACACACAAAACTCGTAACAAAGTCCTACAATAAGTTTTCTTTTCACGGAACATTGTTTTTTCAAATACCGTACACGTAAAACTATAGAGAAATTTTGCACACGTCACTTAACCGAAGTGTCGGACCGTAAAAGTCCCTTCCACACTCGTTCATCGAAGTAATAACTATTTATAAAATTTTGTGCACCATAAATGGGTCTTCCAGGGTGTCCGAGTTACACGGAGGACGTCTTTACCGTACATTATTTTTTGAGGTCTTACTTTAAAGTCTCCTTTTTTCCTATGACGTGAATTTGTTTTTAAGTTATTTTCTTTACAATCTTTTAGGGGTTTCGTAAAGTTGGTTCAATACCTAATTAACGAACCGTGCAAAGGAAAAAATTAAGGTTCGACGGAAAAACAATCGACTCATTTGTTTCGTAGATCTTATTCAGTTGAAGTCGGTTACTACTGTCGGGTAATTGTAGCGCTGACTATTATTACTGCTAGAGGTTTCCGAAACTGTTCCAGGTATGGACTCGCTATAAACTGGTCATCCCTGGCCTAACTCTCCGTTTCGTTTTTTTCCGAGAAGAAGAAAGGTCAATTTTTTGCTATCACTTTATTTATGTCTTGTTCTTTCCGGACAAAAGACCTACACACGTCCGAAGGTGTCTCATCTAGGTCCCAGGGAAGACCTCCACCCAATCCCATGTCGAACGTTAAGGAGGACACCCCAGTTCCCTTCACTCCTCCTTAAGAATGTAGGATTTAGGTCGTCAGAAATGTTCCGACAACACTATGACCTCCCAAAATCCCGAGTTTTCGTTAACTAATGACGTAGTGTTTTAACCATCAATCATGTGAACAAGTGCGGAGTTCCTTTTACAAAAGTAATCTCTAGTAAAATAAATGTATTACATCTAGGATAGAGGAAGAGAGGAGGGACTTAAGAGACACTCAAGGATTTCTTGTTCCCGAGAAGGATCGCATAACAAACGTCTTCCACATATCACTTATAATTTATTACAAGTCAATGTCTGTTCTCCGTAAGTCTAATCCAAACAAATTTTTTTTTTTTTTGTCGTTGACGTCTCGTGGAGCAAGGAGGTCCCCTTTTTTTTCTTAGTAGATTTACTTAGTTTTGGATGTAAACCCAAGACTAGAAGCCGTCACGAGACAGCACCCGTAATGATAAGCGCGATGTAAGACCTAAAAGGGTTTCTATTTTACTACTCTAAGTGCATTCCCTCTTCCGAGGATTACGCAGTCCTTCGGTGGTCTCCTCACCACACTCGACTTAGTGTTTGCTTATCCGGTGGTTGGGTCTTAGAGACACTGGAAGTTTCAGAACTGTAGCATGAGTAGATAAAGTTTTGCTTTTTAAACGGGTCTATTTAGATGTCTCTTTGGACCGAAGACGGATGCAAAGTACTACCTCTAACGACGAACGAAGACACTTATGAATTTTGACCACCACTTAAACTTGAGAAATCAAAAAGTAAGGGAGGTCCACGACACAAAGATGACTCAAATATATGTAGTGAGAGTAACACTAATTTCGGTTTTTTTTTTTTTTTCTTTTCTCACGAGATTTGACCGTAAAAGTTCAACTTTCTCTGTCATCTTTACTTAATGAAGTTACCAAATTAAACCGTTTATTCCTTTGACTCAGGGTTTCCCTGAATTAGACTAGGTTCCAGTAAGTCAAACACGTTCTTGACTATACGAGTCAACGAGTCCGTACAGACTGAGAAACGTTAGGGTACCTGAGGAGACAGGTATCGGGTGATCCGAGGAGACAGGTACCTTAAAAGGTCCATTCATATGCCCTTACCCAACGGTAAAGGATGTGACCCACTACAAGGGTTGGGTCCCTAGTTTGGGTTCAGAGATCCCAAAGGACGTAACCGTTCATCTAAGAAATGGTGATGATGGTAGACCCTCGGAGTGATTCCGTCTTTTTCACCTTTTTTTTTTGTTGTTGGGTGGTAAACCTTTTGTGATAAATATATATCCTCCTAATACCAGTCACAAAATTTCGACATAGCTGGATTCCAAATCCACGTCCTAATCGGAGACCAATGACGATCTTTTTGGAACAACTTCTGTAAATATGATACGTCAACATAAAAGACTTGAATCTCTGTGAAGTCACGAAAAAGAACGACTCATTGATAACATCTGTTCCGAAAATGGCCCACGATACTCCTATACTTTGTTATGTTTGTAGCGACGAAGTAAGGGTTCTTTAATATTCAACAATTTAATTAATTTGTTCTCCAGTAATCTGACTCCACCGAGTTTGTGTGTTGTCAGATACATTTGTGGTTTTAGATTCGGACATTTACGGAACGTCAGTACTTTAACTTTGGATTCCTACTGGTTAGCGTTTGTCGGTCACTCCAAAATTCGACATCGGTCAGTTATTAACCGAAGGGACCACCGAGTCTCCAATTTCGTAGACGGACGTTACGCCCTCTGGGCCCAAGCTAGGGACCCAGCCCTTCTAAGGGACCTCTTCCTTTACGTTGGGTGAGGTCATGAGAACGGACCTCTTAGGGTACCTCCCTCCTCGGACCATCCGATGTCAGGTACCCCAGCGTTTCTCAGTCTGTGCTGACTCGATGTTTGATGATGATGATTCGTTATTAAGGGAAAAAAGAAAGACGTGAAAGAGATGCATTCATAAAGAGTCGAAGACTACCGTCTCTTGAGGATTGATGAAGACCAAACCGTGACGGACTAAACTCAGGCAAAATTTGAGAGTGTTAATTTTTTACGGAGTCAAATAGAAAATTGTTTCAAGTCGTGTTCTCCATTGTCTAACTTAGTCAATGGATTCGGTCTAGTCTTGTGCTAACGGCGGAGGTATTACTGTATTTCATGATCTCCTTCAAACTTTCTCCTTACTTGTCGAAACTACCTTCAATCTTTTTTTCTAAGATTCTACACCAGAAACCGATCGTAACTTATTCCTGAACTGTCTAATACAACCCTTTTTAGGAAGGTGCTCCTCCCATATCTCGTTTCCATATCTTTTTTACCTACGTAAACTTCTTCGTTTTCTTTCATAATCAGTGAGTCAACACAGACTAAGAAACGTTCGGGTACCTCTGGCGGTCCGAGGAGACAGGTACCCCAAGAGGTCCGTTCTTATGACCTCACCCATCGGAAAGGGAAGAGGTCCCCTAGAAGGGTTGGGTCCCTAGTTTGGGTCCAGAGGGTGTAAAGTCCGTCTAAGAAATGGTCGACTCGGTGTTCCCTTCGGGTATATCTATATATTTTGAATATGTATTTATATATATATATATATTGTATATACTTTTGAATATATATATATATTCAATGGAGGGTTATTAGGGTAGTATTTAACTTTTATAGTATTCAACTTTTACGTAATTAAGGAGGATTAGAAGTAGTATCGAATCGGACCGGTTTGAATTGTGTATGAGTCTTGTGAAGGTAATCGGGTGTCAACCCGTTTTAGTAGGTTGTGTTTCAGATCAACTGTTAGGTCACAACTTATGGAGGATTAAATAACTGCTAACATGCCTTTCCCTTTTTGTCTTACCAACTTGCCCAGATCTTACTAACATTTATACAGACAACAAATAGACACACTTGAGCTCCGACTGACCCTCGACCCCGAATAACGGGACGGGTCGTAGGACTTTCCTAGTTGAGTGTATAGTGGGACCTTTTCTAGTTTTTTTCAGTTTTGACCTTAATGTTAAAGACGACTTAGACATAGCAAAAACGTGGTAACATTTTAATTTTTTTTTAAACAGGTTTGAAGGATTACGTCCCTGATAGACATTAATTAAATCCTGACACAACCGGGTAGCCTCTTCCATTACCGCGGGGTGAAGTCATGAGAACGGACCTTTTAGGGTACCTGTCTCCTCGAACCACCCGACGTCAGGTACCCCAACGACTCATCCTGTGTTGACTCGCTGAAGTGAAAGTGAAAAGTGAAAATTACGTAACCTCTTCCTTTACCGTTGGGTGAGGTCACAAGAACGGACCTCTTAGGGTCCCTACCCCCTCAGACCACCCGACGGGAGAGACCCCAGCGTGCCTCAGCCTGTGATGACTTCACGGAATCGTCGTCGTCGTCACGACCGGATGTGTCATCGGTGGTCGCCGGTCACTGACTCGCACCCTGGACACCGAACAGGTCTGTTTCTGTACGACACTGGTTACTTTCACCGAAAGTCTCAGGATCACTTCGTTCCTCCTGTGATCATAGAGTTGCTACAAATATAACTAGTGGACAACTTCAATCTGATAAAACCTGGACACCTCAATCTACTTTATGTAACGATTTTTAGTGAAAATGGATAAAGAAAAAATGGAAAAAGTCACACCCATAATCTTTGAAATTTTACTGTATAATCTGAACACAAGATAAAGACGACCTACCACGACCCAATTTTACTGAGATTACACGAAAAATTCCCGTACTGTCCAGTACACACCAATTTATGAAAGGACTTTGTAACAGGACTCGGTTTCGTTTAAACGATAATTCCGTTCTGGTAACAGGAATTTATTTGCAGTTATTAAATCTGCCCTCGATCCGACCGTCAGTCGTAACGGACTGCCTACCTCTTCCTCGAACGATTCGTTCACTTGTGACCGGTGATTGAACTGGTGTCCGAACTCGGATAAATTCTCATTATTACGTTGTTAGTAGACCCTCGTAGGAACGTAAACTTGTTGATTAACCTTTAATACACAGTATGTTTACATATAAATAACAGTCCCCTGGAAATGAATCATTATTAAATGATGTCGATTTTTATTATATTAATCATCGATTGGGGAAGTTTTAAAATATTAAGTGTCAAATTTTTCCGAGTAAGGTCTGGAGGTTATTTAGATTTAATTTCTCCGAACTCAAATAAAGGGTACCGAATTAGGTAGCCGCAAAGAAATAAGTATTTCGACTCATGATAACAATATTTTACTCTGGTTTATTTATCTGTTTTACAGAGTGTTACTCCTGAACGATCCGTTGTGTTTAGACTTTTGTGGTACTATGTTAAGTCCGAATTCTTTTCCGGTGCAACGTCGGACCTACCCTCTCCTATGTCCATATGCATACAGACCCAGGGAAGTAACAAGTGGACTTTGATAGTGTTGAAACAATTACCCGATACGACGACGACGACGACGATTCAGCGAAGTCAGCACAGGCTGAGACACGGTGGGGTATCTGCCGCCGGGTGGTCCGAGGGGATAGGGACCCTAAGAGGTCCGTTCTTGTGACCTCACCCAACGGTAAAGGAAGAGGTTACGTACTTTCACTTTTCCCTTTCACTTCAGCGAGTCAGCACAGGCTGAGGATCGCTGAGGTCCGAGGAGGCAGGTACCCTAAAAGGTCCGTTCTCATGAGCTCACCCCACGGTAGCGGAAGAGATGGAGTTATGTTTTCTTTTAAATAATTTTTCCTTTAACGGTACATCCGAGTAATGTTCGTCTCCCTCAGTCTTAGACTCTGACCCCATGTTCAATTATTATTATTAATAATAAGATTAAAACCAACACCCGTTAAACAAAATCGGCATTCACGTTATGTAAAAGTATTTTGTCCCTACGTGCAGTCACTCTTGTGAGTGAGACCACTACCGTTCTGTCTTTAGGGTGAGGTGGTCAAAATTTCAGTTCCTGAGATACGTGACTGAAGTCGTCTCCTTCGCCGTCTCTACCAGAGTTTATACTGGGTGCTCAAACATCTTTGTCGGACAATTTAGGATTTAAAGTTCCCGAGAAAATTTTTTTTCTACGTTATGAGTGTGAACTTTTTGGTGGTCATGAAGGGTGGAAAGGAACCCCCAGACCGTCTTTTAAGAACTAACTCGATATGGTTCTGTTTGTCAGGTGGAGAACAACGTTATTTTTTCCCATGTCTTTGTCCGTGTTTACAAAATTATACCCTTGGAAGACAGGGACGTCACTAAGTAAGGTGGCGAACAAGACTGGGAGGGGTGAGGGTAATGGGTAGTATTAAGGTGTCTTCTTACAGTATTAATAAATGAGTTCTGGGTTTGTCCTGGAGGGAGTTTAAGTAAAAGTTTTGGTTCGTAGAAATTAACTTAGTGTCAACAAAAATAGATTCGTATCTTTTATTTTGGTCTCTTAAAGGATTCGACGGTAGCATGTCCTCGACGTCCTTTAACTAATGTCTCTCCCGTCCCTCCGACGACAACATAAGTGAAAGAATGTCCTCGCAAACTAACAAAATCCTAAAGTCATACCATTTGCGTAAGGAAACCACTTATGTTAAAATCACGTATCTTATCCCAAACACTACCCGAGAAGTGAATATTTTCTTCTGTAAAGCATTACGTTATCAGAATTGTACATTTGGAGTCTACATAAAGGTCCGTGTTCACCAATTCTTGAGTTTTTGTTCATTAATAGTTATCGTACACAGACGTTACCTTCTTCGTAGTCGACTTTGTTCAATATAAATACTGTAACTCGTTCTTCCTATATAATTAACTGACGTCTTTCCTCGGTTGTATTATAAATGAAACCTAAAAGTTTTCCTACACTTCTTCTAGGATAGTTGAGTTTACGTGAATCGAAAAAAACATTCCTTTTCGAGTTTTCCTGTGATTGGTCTCCTCTTGCCTGACCCCACATGGACTTTGGAACACTAAGGTGACCTCAGTAGGTCTTCCTTAGTCGATTCACCTGTCAGAGTGTTGCTATCGTGTTCTATTGTAAAGACCCAGAAATTCTCCCGACACCAAAAGTTCCTATATCAATGATTCTACGAAAACCCCACCTTGACGATATTACAACCTACACCGGGACGAAAAAGAGTCTACTCGAAGACGAGTACAATCCGAAAGAAATCCCTTATTTAGGGAAGATAAGGATTGAGACGAATGGGTTCGAGGTGGATGTAAAATCCCGATGTAAGTTTGAGTATGGAAGATTTTTTAAGGTTTAAACTGAGGGTTGCACACGGAACGAGGAACTTTCCTTCCAATACTGGTTATATCTGTCGTATAATTTTTCGTCTCTGTAGTGAACCGGTTGTTTCAAGACAGATCAGTTTCGATACCAAAAAGGTCATCAGTACAACCTACACTCTCAATCTGATATTTCTTTCGACTCGCGACTTCTTAACCACGAAAACTTGACACCACAACCTCTTCTGAGAACTCTCAGGGAACCTGACGTTCCTCTAGGTTGGTCAGGTAGGATTTCCTCTAGTCAGGACCCATAAGTAACCTTCCGGACTACAACTTCGACTTTCAGGTTATGAAACCGGCGGAGTACACTTCTTGACTGAGTAAACTTTTCTGGGGCTACGACCCTTTCTAACTCCCGTCCTCTTCCCCTACTGTCTCCTACTCTACCGACCTACCGTAGTGACTGAGTTACCTGCACTCAAACTCATTTGAGGTTTTCAACCACTACCTGTCCCTCCGGACCGCACGACATCAGGTACCCCAGCGTCTCTCAGTCTGTGCTGACTCACTGACTTGACTTAACTTACGTCCAGTAGAAAGGAAAGGTATTTACGGCGTCGGTGCCACGATTCTGATAAAAAGAAGTAATATAAATACATAACCTAAATACAGGAAGTAATCCCATATTTCCGGATTTCCAGTCGGAACACAGATTAAATTAAAACAATAAGACGAAAGAAGAAAAGGAGGACAGGGTTTCACGGTTCGTCTTCAGAATGTGTATCTTTCTTTCTCAACGAGTCAGCACAGACTGAGAAACGTAGGGGTGCCTGGTATCGGACGGTCCGAGGAGACAGATACCCTAAGAGGTCCGGTCTTATGACCGCACCCAACGGTAAGAGAAGAGGTCCCCTAGAAGGGTTGGGTCCCTAGCTTGGACCCAGAGGGTGTTACCTCCGTCTACGAAATGGTAGACTCGGTGGTGCCTTTGGGTTATCTTCCACGAGTTATTTAATAAAAAACCTGCTTAGTTACTTTACGTCGCGATTTGAATGACACCTCCCTTATTGTCTAGTTCCTAGAACGAAAGTCAATTAAATTTAGATATTTCGTAGGAACTGTAACGTCAACGGTTAGAGCTTACTGTATGAGTCTGACGGGAAACTTAGAGACTGTGAGGGACGACTTTAAGACCTACAGCAGACGATTTCACGATTTACCTAACTTCTTTTGATGGATTCTACTTCCTTTTTGATCAAAACTCTTAAACACCTATAGAAAACTTTATTAACTCACACTATGGTTTTTTTTTTTGTTAACTCTTAATGAAATACCGGTCTGTTTTAAAAATTTCGATATCTTTGTTTATATTAAAATTCCATGTATTACATACCCTCTGTTAAAGGTAAGTAGTTAAGATGGAGTTTTTTTTTTTTTGGGACTTTTTTTGAATACTCTCTTTCTCTCCTTTTCTGGGGACGTAAATGTTAGACTTAGAATAAGAGATCAATAGAAAGAAAATATGTATTACAGTTCATTGTTCCTTCTATATCCTTTTATGAACCTTTAAAGGTGGATTTTGTTAAAAAAATTTATCTTAATCAGGAATAAATTTTTTTCAAAGGAAATAATGAAAAGCCGCTACGACCCAGAAGTAACGGCGGTACACCCGAAAGAGATCGACAGCACGTGGCCGAAAATTTATGTCGTCGGAAAGAGTAACGTCTCGTATCCGAGGCTCCCGTGCACCCGTAACGTTGACACCACGTGCCCGAATCATCGGGGCGTCGTACACCGTAGAAGGGCCTGGTCCTTAGCTTAGGTACAGGGGACTTGACGTCCCGTCTAAGGATTGGTGATCTGGTGGTCCCTTCAGGATTTTGTTAAAGGTAAACCACATAGATCGATCCTCGGTTTTTACTAATTTCTTTAGGAACTTAATAGAACTACTAAAAGGATCAAAGTGTAATTAATAATCTTATTCTTTGGATTGCTGGATTAGTAAGAAGTTCTTCTTTGACCGTATAGTTAAAGGTCGCCTTCCTACATCTTGTCTGGTACCAGAATCCTCGTACACCGATGACCGGGTCCAATGTTTCGAGTCGTTTATAATGCCACCTCCTCTCTAGAATAAATAATGTTCCAAGAGGACCGATACGAAACGTCAAGTAAAAACGTAACTCACAGGCGATAGAAATCACCAGGGAGACTCCATGGTCGAGAGACACAGCAACAGGAGACGGCGCAGAAGACTCCTCGAGAAGTCGACCGGAAGACAAACGATAAAGAATGTGAAGGGGATTGTAGCACACGAAGAGACTCCTATTTGAAACAGATTTCGTCCAATTGGTTTCACTGTCACAACCAAAAAGAGTGGACCTCCTACCAGGAACAATAGAGTCGCCACCTTCTTTCTAGACAGGAAACACCAATCCCGAGAGGACCCTGATCTTACACGAGGCACCGACACCGGTCCGGGCACAGCAAAGACCCCCCCTAAAGTCAAGAAGGAAAAGAGCCCCTCACCAGAGGGACCAATAAGATCGAGGACTTAGTCTCACGGAACGTCCCGGGTCGTGGGACGACAAGGGTGTACGTAAAAACATTATACTGGTCGGGGACAAAGACAATAGACTGTCTGAAAGTAGACAGTCCACTGTTACAGCCTATTATTACAAAGTAGTAATAAAAGAGATCTTTTAAGGTTAGGTACTAATACCACTTCTTTTAGAACGAGTCCTTCTTACAGATAAAGGCAACTAAAGTCAAACAGTTTCCTCCGCCATACAAGTTCCTCCTATTTACAGACTAGAGTCAACCGATTTCGGGTCACAATCTTTCCAGTCGAAATGTCCCAGAGCAGAGTCTACCTGACTAATCATTCGAAACGAGGTAATGATAAAAAAAGTTCATAAAAAAAACGGAGACATAAGAAGTAGTATTATATGTGTTTTGTCACAAAATATGAAGTATTCCCACAACGTTTCTAATTTACTCATTTATGAAAATATTAAGAACTTCGTTCGTATACCATTCGAGAGTTATTTACAAATGTCATAATAATATTATAATACTAAGTAAGTCATAAAATTGTTTATTGATGAATCGTAATGTCGCTCGGTCCGAGACACGACCCACGACTAGTAAGTGTTACCTGGCTACTTAAGAACAACACTTCTTACGACATTTTTACAAATCTCCCAACAGTCAGGTCTAGCTCGGATCAGGTCCCCTAAATCCATTCTGTTCAAAATTCTTCACCGTGACAGTCGAGTCTAGTTCCTTAGGTTTCTAATAGGAATAAAGATTTTCTAGATGAAATACATAAAAGTCACGACACATTATAAGGTGTCATATTAGTCTGGTACTAAAGAAGTAGGTGACGGTACTGTTTTTACAATTTTACTTGTAGGAACATATATATATAAGAACACGACAGACGTCACAAGACTTACATCTGTGTCACTTAATCTTAAAGACCCAGTTTAGTATTTCAGAAATCACAATTTACTGTGACGGTTTGGTTTACCGAAACATTATTCGAAACATTTATACGGTAATTGAATACAGGTGATTTATTTGTTTTACATATTACCTACCATCACACTTTAAACCTAAATTGTAAGTAAGGGGTTTACAAATACTTTGTAATTTGACCTGGTCCATCAGATAATTCCCCACTCAATACAAGTAGATAGGAACCTAAGAAGAAAGTTACCATGAAAGACTTTTGTGAAACCTATCCCGGACCGTATCTCGTAAGTTTCGACCGATAAAGAGGAACAGGGAGGAGTAGAATAAAGAGACTACTTCCATTAACAAGAGAGAACATTAAGTTTTATAAAAAACAGTATACTGAACGAATCACAAATAATGAATAGTAAAACGGGAACGTAATAATAATAGAAAAATACGAGCCTTGGTTCCATTGATGACTACTCGAAGGAACCCGTCAGCAACGTCCTTACAACAGTTTCAAACCCTGATACCCTCCTCGACCGTCCACAAACTATCGTGTCAAAATAGAAAAAGAAAGAAAAAATTAACACCATCTTTTAGTGTATTACACTTCAGATGGAAGAATTTAATTTTTTTTAGTAAAATAAAGAACTAAAGCCGAAACGACCCAGAACCAACGACTCGTACCCGAAAGAGATCAACGACTTTCACCCCCGGGGACAGATCGACACCCCGAGTCCACAGAGTGACGTCACCGAAGTACACAACACCTCGTGTCTGAGACTCGTACGTCCGAAGTCTTCGACACCGCGCACCCGAGTTGTCAGCGCCAAGGGACCGAGATCTCGCATCCAAGCCACCAACACCGTGTGTCCCAATCCATCGTACACCCTAAGAGGCCCTGGTCCCTAACTTGGGTACAGAGGACGTGACCGTCCGTTAAGGAATGATGGCTCGGTGGTCACTTTGGGGATGGGAGAATCTAAAAATTACACAAGTCATGTCATAACCCTCGATGTACGGATAGCACATCGTCATCTGGAAAGAGTAGAGCATACTCACTCGGAGATATGAATGGCTTGTCGTTGAGAGGAACAGGGAGAGGGCGATCCGGGAACATTAATAGTAAGACCAAAAGACGAAGATACTCAGACTTCTAGAATCTATGCAGTATTTTTGCCTTAGGACGTCATAAACAAAAGACTGACGAATACAGGGACTCGTATTACGGGACAAAAGAATCCATCTCCAATATCAGTCCGTTTTAGGAACACGAAGACATCTTATATGGGAGGAACACCGCTCAGGATACCCCGGACCCACCTCCTATCGACATAATTCTAAGATAAAGAAAGAAAATTTTTTTTTTTAAATAAATAAATAAATAGGCCCAAAATCAACGTCGTACGTCTTAGAAGGTAGAAGTAACACCGTACGACCTAGAAATCGCCATCGGACACCCTAGATCAAGAACTGGTCCGTACCTTACGCCCGTAACCCTTGAGTCTTAGAATCGACGATCTGACGGTCCCTTCAGAGATCCCAGATAAAGATACTATCTCTGGAGGATGTGTAGGAGAAAACTCGGAGAATTTTAGGTTTCTTCATCCAGGTTACTAGTTACAAAAAGAAAAATTAAATAACTTCATATTAACTAAATGTTGTGACACAAAAATCGAAGATGTATATTCGTTACAGTATACTATAAACAGAAAGACCCTAACTACAGACTGACTGTAACTAACTCTTGGGTCTTTTCGACCTGGTGCAGTAGTGACTGGTGTACCAGTCCTGACCTCCACGTCTCTAAAACCAGGTACAAACTTTTGGTATAGGAGTTCAAAGAAAAGACACCTCCAGTTTAGGGAGGTCTAAGATCGACACTCTAGTTTTATACCGTCTGTACCGTACTAAAACTTTGAACACACAGAGATCTGGACGGAAACTTTCAGGTACACAATCACAGGTTTACCCGGGAAAAGGTCAAAGGTACCTGAGTACACTGGGTGGAGGTCACTGGGTCGGGTCTACGAGGGGAAGGGAAAGTAGGTCAGGTGTAGTCTTAACTCGTTCCCGGGAATAAACGAAACCGTTTACCACGATTACAACTACCAACCAAAGTGTACACAGGATTTCTGTTTAGAACCGAAACACTCTGGTATTCATCACCCCCCCACCCCCACCCCCGCCCAGAATTCAGTCCCGAGAAGACTAGTACCCATCCTCTTTTATCGGAGACGTCCCCTGGTGAGGAGTAAGAGGGAGGTCAGGGGGTCGGAAGAGGGGTGAAAAGGACCGTAAAGGGATTCGTAGTCTGAGAGGTCGGAAACCCTTTTACCTGATCTGAAGAGCGATGACAGGAGCTTTGTCTGCTTCCCTTTAACGAGCCAGGGAACATGTATTCGTTATTGTTTGTACCTCCGAGTAATTTGAAGGGAAAAATAAAGAAGTTCTAAAGAAGGTAATTCGTAAGACAAGAGGGCAGTTTTAGACTTCACACGAGGTCGTCGGGAACACATCGGTTTATATGCTACCCAGGTAAGTAAATCGTATAACAGCAAAAGTCTGCAATACAGAACAGTTTCTTTCTGTGAGTGTCTTTATTTTGTTTTCTTGTCTTCAGAGGTTTACTTACCCGAACGAAGTACCTCCTCTTTCAACTTCATAATTTTAGCGAGTAGTCTACAAGACTTTTTAGTAAAGTCGACGAGCCTTTTTTTTTTTTTTCTTTGTTTTAAAATAAAACTTCCTACACAAGGTTCTTGAAGGGGAAACTAAAAAAAAAAAATTTTCGGTAGACAGTACAAACAAAGTAAGGTCGGAACTTCATTTATCTAAATCTCGTAGATGCCTCCGGTAACTTTGGAAGGCGTCTTCTTGTCTTTTGTCGGACGAGGCAGTCACGGGAAGACCATATGAAATTAGTTTTCCGAAACTTTAACCTTTTTTTTTTATAGGTATCTGTAAAACGAACTCAACCTTATACCACACGTCTTGTGTCCTACAATAAAACTGGATGGCAACTTACAGCGTTTTGAAAGCGAAAATGAGACCCCCCGTTCCTCTCTGATTACGTCTTACTGAAAAATATCCGTGATCCCATAAAGAAGAGGGGAAAAAAAGAAACCAACTCGGGAGACTTGTACTCCGAAGTAAAAGGTCTATCTCCACTCGGGACCCTCACGTTAAGAAGTAAATCTTATTTCTTCGGACTGAAAAGTCAAGTCGAACAGACGAATTGGAGCACTACATTAAAAGTGAAAGAATGACTAAAGTGGTGTTTCGAACGGCATGGGGTCTTCTTAGGGGTTCCACGAATCTGTAAAAAGGACAGAAAGGAAAACTTGGACTACGAAAACAGGGGAGTTCCGGTGTACCTTTCTTCTGGGTACTTGACCCGCATCGAGGGAGGGAACTCTGACTTATTAACAAGGGACATTTTCCTTCGAAAGTGTCTAGTTATTGCCGGAGCCTCGTCCCTTCTTTTGTTCGTACACTCTTTGAGTAATATTATATTTTTATAAGATTTATTTATTTACCGTTCATGATTGTACGAGTTTTATTCTCACACCTTCACTGACTGTTTCACACTCGAACATTTGAGCCTATGTTCCGACACGTTTTCGAGGCACTACTAATTTTTACTGCCACGAATATCTGCTCAAGTCACTATTAAACAAATTTTATCTACCCGGTTGAGAGGGCGAATATACACACCTATCTTCCTTTTAATCGTATGCAACATCCGACACTTTCATCGGACTAATTATCAAATTTTGTAGTTCCTGAGTAATTTTACATTTGTCTTGAATTCTTTGTTACTCTGCCGTGACTTTATAAATGACTTTCTTACTATAGCATAAACCCTAATCGGAGCTCTATCGGGTCGGACACACACCACCCCTCGCCGACCACTCCTACGTCTCTTTTGTGCTACCGAATTCGCAGTCATCTGAAACCTTGACCCACTTTCCATGGATTCCCCCGCTTTAAAGGTCTTCGTTCATTTTCCTGCTCTCCCGTTTTGTTACACTGTATAACTTCGCAAAACCTTATAACCTCACGAAATAGGCTCGAACTCCATCTGTCAGAGATCTGCATCGAATAAAACTGTTCAAAAGGAATTTATGACTAGTCACTGTTCTATGTGCACTCTACTGGTAATTACTAGAAAACAGAATGAGGTCAGTCGTCTCGAGTCTTTCTTTTCTCTTTCGACGGAACAATTAAAGGAAAGTAAATTTATTTACTATTTAGCTAAAATTTTTAATTAAATTTTACGATAGAATATTAAGTCTATAAACATAGTGAACAAAAGAGGGGATCATCTCCCATTCAATAAATTTAACGACTGAAACGAAGAACCTATTGAAATATGGACAATGTCCTAGATCGTCTGTCGAACCAGACATAAATCGTGAATCATGGAAAAACCCATAACCCACTCACACGAATCAGTGAGTCAGCACAGACTGAGAAACGCTAGGGTACCTGACATCGGACGGTCCGAGGAGACAGCTACCCCTAAGAGGTCCGTTCTCATGACCTCACCCAACGGAACGGGAGGAGGTCCCCTAGAAGGGTTCGGTCCCTAGCTTGGGTCCAGAGGACGTAACGTCCACCTAAGGAATGGTAAACTCGGTAGTCCCTTCGGGTAACCCACTTATTATTGAAATTTGTACGTATAGACTAGTTTGTAAAATCTGACGGTTAACATATGGAATAAGTGTCATTTACGTGAGGTTTGGTGTAACTTTCGACCTTGTATAACAAGAATAACCATGGATTCTTTTCTTATTACCTTTCATATCGAAAAAAAGGACGGGAGTGAGGGGTGGAAAGATAACCTAGAACCTTACGGGACGCGAGTCGAATGTAGACGTTTATGTATATAATAAATCTCGACAAACTGTCTCGTGCAAGAGCAAAAATTCGATTTGACTCCCCTTACCGAATACAGCCACTGTCTAGGGGCTCTCAACCAAAAAGGTTTTGTCTTAAAACACTTCCGAAGTCTAAAAAGTTTCACGAAAGTTAAACCACTACAACAACCTTTTTATAAACGAAGGTTTAGTCACACGTCACATTTTGTCTTCCCGAGTCCGGAGCGACGAAACGTACTCGTTCTTACTCTTCATAGTAATGACAGAAGCTAAGTTTGTCATTAAGGACGACGACCCCCTCGACTCGGTGAGACCTTTCTTCGTCCTCGGACAACCATCACAATTATAAGGTGTCGTGAACTTTTGTGGCATGGACACAGAATCATCACCCGTCTGACTATCAAGTTTGACACTAAACATTGTGCATCCACTTATAGAACTGTGATTCCAGTCCAGACTATAGTCTACTCTTCTGTCTTTAATCGTACAAACCAATACTAAGACAACACTAATGTCGTTTTCTCTGGGAGTAGGGTGTAGACCGGGTGCATAGTGACAAAGAGGTCCTGGAGTCTCTGAGCAGTCATAAAAACCTTCGGAAACCACGAACCGCGGTTTGACTTCTGCTGTTGTTAGACAAATAAATAAAAGACTCTCCGTTACAAGACCTTCCTGGTCTACCCTTCTTGAGAATACCCGTCAGAAGTTTACTGAGAGTCTTGTTTCAAATTTTAGTCCATAAAAGTGAAGTTTACACTGGCAGGAAGGTGGGACTTACAGAGACTTTTTTCTTGGACTAAGGACTCAGGGTCTACTCCTCCTCGGGGGTCCCGTCCCAATCTTCCTCCTCTAGTCTGTTTCGTCCGGGTGAGAGAGGGAACGTAACGAGAAACCGTCTCAGTCGGACGCCAAGAAAGGCAGTCGCGTTCCGATATAAATGTGGTGGAATCTTTATTTTGCGGTTGTGCTCTCTTTATTGAGTACCTCAAAGTGAATTCGACATAAAAGTTTACTGGAGTATCTGAGAAATCAAAGATGGACCTTTATTGACATTTGGACTCATGAAAGTCGTTGAGTCCCTTTACACTGAACACTTAGACTAAGAAGTTTGATTTAGAAAAGTTTAGCAGAAGTTTAGTCTAGAAAACCAGACTTTTTAAGTAGAGTTTTTTATCTTCAAGACCCCTGAAGGGACCGTCAGGTCACCAATTCTGCAACGGAAGAAGTCGACAAACGTTCGGTCTTTCTTCCGAGAATGGTCTGTGGTTTCTCAGTCCGAGAGTGTGTGTTGGTTTAGATGGTTGTGGAACTAAAACCTGAGGAGTCGGAGGTCTTGATACTCTTTATTTATAAATAAATAATTAATTAAATAAATAATAATTTCCTGAAGTGGAAGGTGACGTCTCTCACACCCAAGCTAGGGACCAGCTCTCAATTTTAGGGTGTACGGAGCGTCGGTTTTTTCGTTTTGTCTTGTCTTCGTTATAACATTATGTAAGTTATTTCAGATATTTTTACCAGGTGTAGTTTTTATAGAAATTTTCTTTATTATTTACATGTCCTGACCCACCACTTTATTTGACAGGACCAGAGGAGACTCGTCCCCTACTCTGAAGACAGAGGAGGAAGGGGTCAGAGGGGAAAGATCTGGGGTACTACAGAGAGAGGGTGAGGGAAATTGACGAGTGTCAGAGCGGTGAACAAAAAAGAGAAACAAGGAAGGAAGGGAAGGAAAGAGGGAAGGAGTGGGGGAAAGAGTGTGTATTCGTGTAAGAAAAAGAAGAAGGGTTTTAGACGAAGGACAATTCCCAGACTCTTTTAAAGTACATCTGTTTTACACTGCGGAGAAACTTTGTGTATAAGAACACAGTAAACTTTTCTTTAGTTTTCAATTTCCCTTCTTCTTTTCTTTTCTTTGGAGTCGGTAACTCCGAAGTCTCTATCATCCACTCTCGACATATAATACCCTGTCTTCTTAGCAGACACTCGGTGACAGATGGATACTCCGGAGACCTATAATTTGACGGCAGCAGGTGTAGAGATTGGACCCTCTACGAACACTTGTCGAGTCCTCTCTCCCGTTCGGTCTTTCTTTCGTTTTTTTTCTTTTTTGTTTTTTTTGAAGCCCTCTTTTACGGGAATTTACAGATCTTTCAGGAGTACGAATACACAATTAAAATTAAAAAATTTACTTTCTTTGAATGCTGATCTACTGTTTCTCCGTTTCTTGTCTAACAAAGGTTTATCGAGTTGTCCGGAAGTTTAAACGAGACACAAACCGATTAGGGAGACCCTGTTTTTTACGGACACGAGTAAACGATTCAGTGTAGCAGAGTAAAGCTCCGGTATCTGACATACGGCGGTCCGACGAGAGACCTAAGTCTTAGGTATCCTAAGAGGTCCGTTCTTGTGACCTCACCCAACGGTAAAAGAGAAGGTCTCGTAAAAGGACTTGGTCCCTAGCTTGGACACAGAGAACGTAACCGTCCTCTAAGAAATGGTGACTCGATGGACCCTTCGGGTGTAAAAATGGGGGTAACTGTTTCCGTGGAACCCCAGACTAATTGTGTAGACGGGTCGGACATTAAACCTTCTATATTAATCATAATAAATGATTCACGGTTCTCGTGTGAACCGTAAGACGTTTTATGCCTACTTTTGGGTCTCAAGGGAGGGGTCGTCCAACCCCACACCGTCGGCGACTAGACCATCGGTCGAGGTGGGAAAACTAGACCAGATACTTAGGCCTTGTCGAGGAATTGATTGGACCTTGTCCCGTGCGACAAGTTACTCTCGGTACGAGTACGAACCCTTTCTACAACTTCAGCAAAAGTCTCTTTTTAAGGGTCCTAAACCCTTGACTTTTTCCCCCTCTGTCCACCAACGGTATCGTTGAATTGGTAGATGGATCTCGTGACACCCCACCGAAGAGAGGTGGAAAGTGTCCCTTTGAGGGTCTGGAGCCGAAATTAAACCCGTTCTGGGGTTTAACTCCTAAGACACCTCCTCTTCCCCTTTTTCTTATCTTATTCCGTTCGTGTAGTAGGTGACTCTTACTTCCCCAGTTTTCTCAAGATCTTACGCTTCTATGGGTAGACTTTAATGGTGTTCTAACATTTAGTTGATAAGAAGTTATGTTGAACATTTTTGTTATACTATCCATCTTTGAAAAATCTTCAAATTCTCAAAGTTATTGACTGAGTAAACTGGGTTCCGTCTCATCCTCACACAGTCCTCGTTAAGTGACAGCAGGACTCGTAGGAGGCTGAGACTCTTAAAGTCTTTATCGTTTTTACTACGGGCCCCGTTTGATTTCTTCCTTCTTCCATGACCACCCCCTCCTCCTCTTTCCTCTTCTCCCCTTCCTCCTGAACCAGGGTGTGACCAGACGAACAACCGTTGTTCGAGACGGGATTCTATTACTTCAAAGAAGTTTCCTAATCCACACTTACCCACAAGGTCTCTAAAGGGGTCTGAACAAAACGTCCAGTTCCCGTTAGGAATTTTTAAGACCCCAAAGAGAACAGACTTACGCAAAGACAGGTAAGGTCCTTATTACAAATCGGACCCCCGAACACTATACATCTGAAAAGCTAATTTTATATAAAGACAACAATGAGGAGGAACGTAAATTGAATTCTGTGGATGTAGGTCGGCGATCGTGACAGATAACTGCAGATTGGATCTGAGCGGTTATACAAAAGAATTTCCCTGTCGTGTCCCAGTAATTACCCGAACGTCCAATGGTCCCCTTTAGTTGGAGTTCGTATCCCTAGTTGACTATTTCTGAAGTCCTGAACACAGAAATGTGATCCATCCTTTTCCCTTCAAATCTAGGAGAAAGGTTCTTAAGACTCTTCCTATTTAGAGTTTCAGTAGAACAATATCTTCTCAAATATAACTTTTTCTACTGTTTTCTTACACATTAACTTTCAATGTTCGGAATTATACAGAAAAGATGAAAGTAGAACTACTTGGGACAAAACACCTTAGGGGTCTGGGTAACAACAGAGGAGAGGTTAGGGGCGGAGGGGTACTGTACCCCACTATAAAAAGTCCGTTTTGACATCTTTGCCATACTTTATCCACTCTCGTATTTTGTCTTACCATGTACTTTAGTGAATGAATTTAGTCCCCCACCTTCAGTGACGCTCGTAGTTAATGAGATCTTCCGTCCTACAAGATATTTTTTCTTTTATCAGAAGCAAATGTTATCGGTTCTGTACCCACGTTGGATTTACAGGTAGTTGTCTCCTCACCTATTTCTTCTACATCATGTACATAGCATCTTCCTTCACCGTCGGGTGAGGTCACAAGAACGGACCTCTTAGGGTCCCTGCCCCCTCGGACCACCCGACGGCAGATACCCCAACGTGTCTCAGCCTGTGCTGACTTCGCTGAATCGTCGTCGTCGTCATGTATATATGTTGCCTTATAACGAGTCGGTAACTTTTCTTAATCTATTACGGTATACGTCGTTGTACCTACCTGGTTCTTTAACAGTATGACTCACTTCAATCAGTCTGTCTCTCCCTCTTTCTATTAAACTGTAGGGAATATACACCTTAGATTTTTCTTTATTATCTTTACTTTAATGTTTTGTCTTCCTCTGAGTGTCTCTTACTTGAATGTCAATGGACCCAACCACCCCTCCTACCCCTCTTCCCTGCCAATTCCTGAAACCCTACCTATACATATGTGACGGCATTAATTTTACTTATTGGTTGTTCCTGGATGACATATCGTGTGCCTTGATACGGACTACAATACACCGTCGGACCTACCCTCCGTACAAACCCCCTCTTACCTATGTACATATACATCTCGACTCAGGAAAATGACAAATGGACTTTGATAATTATAGTGTTGCGACAATTGACCGATTTGGGGTTATGTGGTTATTTTTCAAAAAATTTTTTCTCAAACTAGTTGGTGTAAAAATGGGTTTTCAAAAAGTTGCACTCGCAAACGACCATCAGGACCCTTGGGGGTTTCCTTCATTTCCTCAGACACTCGAAAACAATTATTCAGTTTTTCGGATATCCGATAATATATGGTCTTGACTCTAACGTAACTTTAATATAGGTCATGGAAGTCACCCCACTGGAACGGTACACTAGGTTTCAAGAATAACTGACAAAAAACCCAGGTATTATTTATTTTCCTCTAGGTTGGTCAGGTAAGACTTCCTCTAGTCGGGACCCACAAGAAACCTTCCTTACTACGATTTCGACTTTGAGTTATGAAACCGGTGGAGTACACTTCTCAACTGAGAAACCTTTTCTGAGACTACGACCCTCCCTAACCCCCGTCATCCTCTTCCCCTGCTGTCTCCTACTCTACCGACCTACCGTAGTGACTGAGCTACCTGCACTCAGACTCACTTGAGGCCCTCAACCACTACCTGTCCCTCCGGACCGCACGACGTTGAGTACCCCAGCGTTTCTCAGCCTGTGCTGACTCGCTAACTTAACTTGACTTGACTTGACTTATTCATTTTACAACTTTTCGTTCAAATAAAAAACGTTATTGAAAAACTTCTGATTTTGAAAAACTTGTGTCCCAGGTATCTCCTTTTGTATTGAATTTTTTCCTTTACAATCAAAGACACTCATGAGTTTTCCAGTAACTAGTAATTCTAAAAACCGACTTATCACTCATGAGGTCACAAATTTCAAGAAACTAAGAATATAGTTTTATATTTGTACTTATAGTCTCATCTAAGAGATTAATTTATTAATTCTACCGATAGGTCACTGTAAACCTTCTGTTGAGTTGGTTGGTCGTCTAGAACCGTTTGATCGTACTAAAGTATCATACATTTAAAATTAATTCGCACGTTTAATCACTATTGTAATATATTTTATTATTAAAACGTGGGTCTTTACTTTTATCGGACCAAATTTTTTTTTGAGATTATTTACTAAGAGATTAAAGTTTCGACCCCCTCTATACTCCCGAAATGTTGGGGACACTACGGTAACGGTGGACCGTCGGAACGAACTTGAACAGATGTCTTGATAAATGGGAAGAAACAGAGACACACGCACACGTACGATTCAGCGAAGTCAGTACAGGTTCAGAAACACTGGGATACCTGACACCGGGTGGTCCGAGGGGACAGATACGTTAAGAGGTCCGTTCTTCTGACCGGACCCAACGGTACGGGAGGAGGTCTTTTAGAAGGGTCGGGTCCCTAACTCAGACACTGACGACGTGACGTCCGTCTAAGAAATGGTGATTCGGTGTCCCCTTCGGGAGAAACAGAGATAGAACCCAAAAAAAAAGGACGAACCCTTTGAGACACTCACTGAGGTCACTGTTAAGATAAGAAGGTTGTAAGCTGTAACAACATCCAATTTTAGAGAACGGATCTTGTACAGACTGAGTAACGATCACACACTATTCATGAACATTTACTTACTGATTTAAAAGAAAAAAGAAATGTAGAAGATCCTCATAGTTGACTCGTAAGTGACTTACGACCACAAAAATCCCGAAAACAGTTTCCTTTTTTTTTTGTGACTTTTTATTACAACCGTAACTTAAATCTACACTACGATAAAAATGACATAGATAATAATTAAAACTAACACACACATATACACACTGTCTCTCTCTCTTTCCTCTTCCTCCCTCTCTCTTTTTCTCCCTCCCCACCTCCCTCCGTCATAAAATTTCATTTTTCTTCGGCGTTTACATCTAAAAACATGGAGGAAGGTAAATGTGGATAAGAATACTTTTGAGTCAGAACTGTCGACACTCACAACTCAGACACTTCCGAAGTCGGTGTGTAAGAAAAGTATTTTACATAAACAGACCGTATATTTCAACAAATCTACTCAGATTGAGATGGGTTCTCTCCTACAAACCTGGTCTACAAGTGAGGAGACGACTTGAATTCCGTCAGTGGGGAGGGAAGGACATGGAAACTTGACTACACCTGAAAACGCGGTTAACGACTGAACACGGGGGTGAAGTACAAATCCCCGAAACCACTAGAAGACAGTAGACGAAGAAAGAACGATAACAATGGATTCTACTTCGGTACAATCGTTTCATCTTAACAGTTGAGACGTCGAAGATTTCAAGTTTAATACGAAAAAATTCACAAATCTCATTTATTTTCTCTCCAGTCCAAATTTACTTTCCGAAAAAAAATCCGTGGCGACACAAGAGACTACTATGACTTTGTTATAAGTCATGATAAATTTTGATTCGTGACTTTGGACCTAACCTCGATAGACCTGTTCGTAGTAATAAATCCTATCGTTTCGACTCGTACCCAGAGAGAAAAGCCAGATTTATCTTTAAACTAATCGACACAGAGAGTCATCGCAGATAAAAAGAGACTCCTTCACCCATGTTAGGTAGACAGCAAAAGGAGGGACCCAAGACGAGCAGGACCGAATCCCAGTCTGACGTCTGAAGACTCTACTGTAAGTTCAACCCGTAAACTCAGGGTACCTCTACCCTCAGGGTACCTCTCCGGGAAATTAATGGTAAAAACTCCCCTCCTAAAACCTTTACAGAAGGACCTATAACGGTATCTACTTGTTTTGGTAACTAGGATTAATCTGGATTGTGATCTGACGAGTGTATACTCCCGTTAAGATAAGTAACCAATATCTTGTCAAACTCTAGATAAGACAATCCGACAAGATGGAATGATTCTACTACGTAGAAACGTTACACTATTACGAGAAACATTTAAAAGGTCCATGAAATAAATCTTCAAATTTATAAACAAATCATTTGATACTTTGAACTTTCTTAGGACATTTTATTCCGATAGACATCGAGTCTAAAAAAGAATTAAACTGACAGAAGTGAAGTTCTTAAGTTCGTTATACATGACCGTTTAATAAATCGTTTGACATTCCGGTACGTACATAAATTTGTCTTGAATCTAACATTATCATTTGTAAGAAATTATAGCGTCGGTGTAAATTTAAAAACGTTACCCATTTCCCCAGTTAAAGTTATTAGGAGTTAAATTTACTAACCAATCGGGAAAGGATACGAACTCGTGAATCTGACACAAAGTACGACTGAAACAACCGCAGTCAGACAAACCTGCTAGTAGTCAAAACATCTCGAATTGGAAAAACCCTATTTTTGAGAAAAGAAAAGAGGGGACGTATCAATTTACCCTTTTAGACGGTCTTGACTACTTGTTGGGTAGTCGAAATGTACCACTCGGTGTTTTTCTGATATCTCTTCTAATCTTTGTAGATGTCACAAGCAATGTCCCTGTAATAGGTATTTCGTACATTAGGATAGGTTTGGAAGGATGCTATAAAAGTGTCACGTGGTCTTAAAAATCCTATAAAAGATAAAAGTTGGGTACTAGGGCACATTATGTATCAGAACCGCAAAGAATAGTGACGGTTGGTACGTAAAGAGTAAATTTTTTTACAAACAAGGTTTAAAGTTATGACACATAGGAAAAACGGACTCTGGTTTACGGATAGTGTGTAAGAGTAGTAAAATTAATTTGCGCCCGGTTAGGTCCCGTTTACAAACTAAAACTGAGTTTTCCACGTACGTTTAGTGTTTACGATACGCTAAGTCTTACCTTTATGCAGGGTACCGGAAGAAAGTCGTGCACCTTCCGTTGTCAGACGGTCTAAACACTAAAATACAGCAGTCTCTTCTCTGGACGACTAAGTTTTTATCTTTTTATCTGGGCACAGGTGGATCATTCATTTGTAAGATGTAGACATTACGATGTTAGTAGTCAGATTTCGTTCTCTTTGACCCAAATCTTCTTCCGGCAGGAGTAAAAATTGGGTCGTAGTGCTCCTGTTTGCCGTTTGACCGGTGTGTGCCCTTTTAGTGACCCGGGACCTTTTAGTATGTACTAAGTTGGTCGTCTCGAAGGCTCAAGAACCTATGAAGATTGAGAGAGGAAGGCGCACCGTAACTCGTCCCTTTAACAAGGAAAAGAACCGGATAGTTTACCTCCTTCGTGCTTCCTTGGTAACAGACAATGTGTAAAAAGTGGCGAACATGTCAGATAATCTTAGAAGTTTTTCCGTCAAGACATTGACGACTTAAGTAAAAGTACTTCGTTCTAAAATACATTTGTACCTATTCACCTTTGAGTTGTTTCTTTTTGGGTAATTATTTCTTGCAGTAGTTTTGTTCGAGGAATTTTTAGGGACAAACCATACAAACTACGGTTTCACTCAATACCGGTGTTTCTGTGTACGTCAGAAAAAACGCCCTTTTTACAAAGACGTGTTTACTTAACATGAGTAAGTATCCTTGCAGGATGTTAAGTTCTACAAATGTTCGTTTTACATGATCGAAGAAGGTGACTGATAATTGTCGCGGTCGGAGAAAGTAGTGAGATTACAACCATTCCCGGGATGTAATATTATAACTTCTCTCTACACTCTCTTCTGTAGGAACAGAACAAAGACTAGAAACGTAGACAGAAAGAACAAAATGTGAGGCGTCCCTGTCTCGGTGGAAAACAGAAACATAAGGATCAGAAATTGTGTCATAATCCGATATCTTTATGAACCGTTTCCCACCAGTTTTTTAGTTCTTTACATCTTAGGTGAGGGACGAGTGTCGATAACCCACTTTATTCCCTCTGTCTGTAACCTTATGTTTCGAGATAGACTTCGTACTTTCACAAAGATACCTATTATTAACCCACTCCTCTCCTACCTACGGATCAGAAGACGAACCCTGTCCCTCTCTTTTTCGCTCTTCTCTGAGAACCTTCTAAAAGACCTCCTCTACTACGATTCGATCTAGACCTCCCCAGTTGTCAGTCCTTTTCCTCCTTCTTGTAAAATTCATCTTCAATATGTATGTATTGAGTCTCGTATGAACCCTTTTGTCTTTTTGTGTACATCATACTGTGCGAAAGTTTTCAGACACAAACTGAAAGTATGGAGGAGGGACAAACGAAGGACGTTTTATCGAGGATTTAGTTCGAGGTAAGACCTAAGGGTGAGACGTCCGAAAGACCAAAAAGACGCGAGGAGAGTCTTATGTCCGGGGTCTTGACTCGGGACGAGGTTCACACTGAGGCGTCGGTTTCGCGTCTGTGCGTCGCAAAAGAACCAGACTTCGAATATTAGTGTCTTAGGTTCTCGTACACTGGGTGCATGGGTGTGGACGAAAGAGTTTTATATTAAGACTACGAAATTCCCTTGATTTGGACCTCGTTTGGTACGGTAAAAGTAGTGCAAACTAAGTCTTGTGGTTCCTCAGCACAAACGGAAGAGTCATAGAGGACAATGCGTTAGATCGGGCTCCCATTCACACAAAACGAAGGAAGTAAATATTCCGTGACAAAACAGAAGGACCCAGCTTCGTCTGTAAAATGAGACCACACTTCACGACACTCTATAAACCTACTTATCCACCAGGACCCCCAGTACCTTCTAGTAGGACGACTAGAATCCCTTGAACCTCCCTCGGAGCGTCTTGTACCATGAAAACAAAATATATTAATCTTTAACTATAATTTAGGAAGACCATATTTTATTAATGTTCTATCGTAGATCGTAAACGGAGTTATTATAAATCACAGATTTCCTGACTGATAGAGGAGACCTTTAACGAGAACCGTCATCCACAAAAGTTTAAGAAGAGTTTCGAGTCGTCCCACTACTCATTCCAGGATATAGTTGTGTAAAACAATAATAAGTAACAAAGCATAAATGAAAATAAAGAGACACTTCGAACGTTGGGTCATCCATCAAGACACGTATTTATTGGGGGGTGTATGAATTTGTGTGTACACGTGTATGTGCGCGTATGTGAACGTGTTGTATCTCTCCCGGACAAATAGGTAACCACATTGAAGAAAAGGTAAATTTATTATTGAAAAAGTAACCCCATATCACTTCACTTACTCGGTAGACATATGTATGTAGGGAAGAGAGCCTGGAAGGAGGGTAAGAAGGGGGCGGTGGGGTGGGGAGATCCAGTAGTGCCTCGTGACTCGACTCGAGGGACGCGATATCTCGTCCGAGGGTGCTCGATAGATAAACTGTGTACGTCGTTGGATCTGTCGTAGAAGTTTTCGTCTCTGTACTGAAACGGCTGATTCCAGGCAGATCAGTTCCGATACCAAAAAGGACACCAGTACATACCTACACTCTCAACCTGACACTTCTTTCGACTCGCGGTTTCTTAACTACGAAAACTTGACACCACAACCTCTTCTGAGAACTGTCAGGGAACCTGACGTTCCTCTAGGTTGGTCAGGTAAGACTTCTAGTCGGGACCCTAAAGAAACCTTCCTTACTACGATTTCGACTTTGAGATCATGAAACCGGTGGAGTACGCTTCTCAAGTAACCTTTTAACCTTTTTAAGTAACCTTTTCTGAGACTACCTAACCCCCGTCCTCCTCTTCCCCTGCTGTCTCCTACTCTACCGACCTACCGTAGTGACTGAGCTACCTGCACTCAGACTCACTTGAGGCCCTCGACCACTACCTGTCCCTCCGGACCGCACGACGCTAAGTACCCCAGCGTATTCTCAGCCTGTGCTGACTCGCTGACTTGACTTGACTCACATAAATTCAGTTAGGGTCAGAGGCTTAAGTAGGTTGGTGGAAGGGGGGATGACACACAGGTGTGTAGACAAAAGATGTGTGTAGACAAAAGATACAGTGATAGGGACGGGACGTTTATCCAAGTAGACATGGTAAAAAGATCTAAGGTGTATACATACAATTATACACTATAAACAAAAAGAGAAAGACTGAACGACATGAGACACACTGTGTGAGATCCAGGTAGGTACGGAGATATTTACTGGGTTAAAGTAAGGAAAATCACCGACTCATTACAAGGTGACACATATACACGGTAAGAAATAGGTAAGTCGACAGTTACCTGTAAAATTTCACAGAATTCTCTCCTATACAGGAGAATAAAATAAAAATAACAAAACGTCTAGAGCCCCGTCTCAGACCCCTCCCTTCTTAAAGAACGTTTTCGGAGACTTCACTGTAGGGTCACCTGGAAGAACCAAAACAAACTTTACTGACTTAAGAGTTCGTCGTCTAAATCACAGGAACTGTACTTCGGTACCTTTGTGTGAAATCTCAAGTAACGTTACCTCTTCCTATTTATCTACTGATTAACACACTAGTTCCCATGTACTGGACATGTCAGGGAAGGTTGCGACTTAAACGTATCTATGAATTTTACTAGTTGTCACGAAGGTAAAGGACCAGACAGTCCTGAATCGTTCCTTCGTCCTTCTGACCCGGGTAGGACTGACTGGAAGTTCAGCCTTAGCCTGCCCCCATCGGGTATCCTTTCCCATGTAAAACCGACTAAACAAGGTGACAAGAGAATAGGATGGTACACTGTGAAAGGGAATGGTCATGTCAATGATGTTTAGGAAAACACGGAGACAGAAATAAAGAGTGATCGTAAACCATTTAGAAAATCATCGACATAACGGAATGTCTCGTTACCCAATAGACCAGTCGATCTTCGAGAATGATATGAGAAGAGATAGAGAAAAGTAAGATTATTCACCTAATGTACGAGTCAACGAGTCAGTACAGGTTGACAAACACTGGGGTACCTGACATCGGATGGTCCGAAGAGACAGGTACTCCAAAGGGTCCGTTCTTACGACCTCACCCAGCGGTAAAGGAAGAGGTCCCCTAGAAAGGTTGGGTCCCTAGCTTAGGCTCAGAGGATAGAGGACGTAACCGTCCTCTAAGAAATGGTGACTCGGTGGACCCTTCGGGTTATTCACCTAACTTTCACTTTCACTTTCAACGAGTCAGTACAGGCTGAGAAACGATGGGGTCCCTGACATGTCAGGTACCTTAAGAGGTCCGGTCTTATGACCTCAGGGAAGAGGGTCCCCTAGAAGGGGTGGTTCCCTAGTTTGAGTCCAGAGGACGTAACGTCCTCCTAAGAAATGGTTGACTCGATAGTCCCTTCGGTAACTCACTCACTCACTCACTCACTCACTTACTTCAACGAGTCAGCACAGGCTGAGAAATGACTTGATTTATTTCAATTGAACTTCAACGACAGTCGATCGGAACTCGGTCAGATGTAAAAGAAAGAGGACGACGTTCGAACCACCCGGTATACCTTGGTCTCGAAACAGATAAGAATCGGGTAACGAATCTGGAACATAAAGGAAATCTTGTCACTGAAGAGAGAGAAAAAAAAATTACCCCTCCTCCGTTCACCTCCCTACTGGCTTCTCTTCCTCTCAATAATTCCCCTTTCTTTACTTTCTACGTTTGGAAAGAGACTAGGTGACGTCCGTTTAGAAAAAGGTACCGTCTGTGGTTCTCCTAACGGTGTTTCACTATTATGTGTGAGGGAAGTGGAATAGACGTGTGGAGTCCTTACGTACACAAAAAAATTTCATCAACCTCTCAATTCCTGGTTTCGACTCCTCCCCTACAAACAGCCAATATTAGACCGACCACAACTCAATAGGGTTTGGGTGACACAAAACGAAAGCGGAACGAAGTCGGTCCCGAAGGGAGACGAGAAAACTAAATACACAAAACCGGCACGACCCAGAAGTGACGGCGTGAAAGAGCCAACGTCACTCGTCCCCGAGAAGAAACAACCCCACACACGTGAAGGGTGACCCCGCCGAAGAGAGCAACGTCTCACACCCGAGATCTCACACACCTGCAGTCACCAACCGTGTGCCCGAATCAACGGGCCTCCGTACACCCTAGAAGGGCCTGGTGCCTAGCTTGGGTACAGGAGACGTGACCGTCCGTCTAAGAATTGGTGACTGGTGGTTCCTTCAGGTACGACGAAAACTCTCAGGGTCTTTACGGACCGATATTGGTGAAAGAAAGAGCATATGAGTTCTAAGAGAACACGAGAGACCTGTGTGTAAAAGAGGTCGGACCGAACACATTCTTCTGTCACAAGGTGGAACGATGTGATACCTAAAAGGGGACTGAGAGCCTTCTACGCACCTAATTAAATTCTTCCTTGACGAACTCGGAGAAAGGAGGGCTCGAAGGATAATTCAACGATGTCAGAAACGATCTGTAAGTGTCCCACGGAACGGGGGTAAAAGGGTAAGAGTAGGATTAAATGTTCTTCACCCCTAGACCCCTACTTCAAAGATTGAGAGATCGTTTCTTTTCGGGATTTAAGTGCTTCCGTCACTATATTTGTTTACTGTTCACCTCTGAAAGTACTCGGTGTTGGTTGGTGTCGACGTAATTTGGTTACTGGGTTCTCCAGACCATAAAACAATAGTATATCCTATGTCGGGTTATAGTTGTGAGACTTCCTTTTTGTACACACTCTCTTCGTTGGGTCAAAGACGGTTTGTAACCCTATTTCCGATTTGTTCGTCGACCACTAAATTCTGTCTCTATCTCTTTTGTGTTCCAGTCACTAAAGACTAATGCGGAGGGAAACGTTATCCGTCTCACTTGGGTCCTTTTAAGGGGTAGTGGGTCTTGACGTGTGAAGTAGGTAAACTGATGTCTCGATACATAAAGTGTTAGTTTACTCTTATTTTTTAAGACCAACCTCCGTACCTCAAATCAAAACCCCAGTAGTAAGAGTATACGACCAAGTCAAATTAATTTTTCTATAAACAACTCGCAAAAAATAGTCTCTGGTCTGATGCATAATACTCCTTACATTTTTACAATTTAAAGACGAAAGTTCCTTGTGCATAGGACCCCTTTGGTCTCTATCTGTGTGACCTAACACTTTCACTCGACACAATTCCCGAGAAACTATCTCTATGTCTCACGACACCTAGGTCTGTTCTTTTGATGTCGTCTCGTCACCTCGTCTGTCAACTTGACCCGGAACTTGCGACTCATCTTAAGTTAGGTCCCCTTGAACCCTCTTCACACCCTCTTCCCACACTTTCCTATGAACTCTGCCTTAATTACCGAACAATTTACTAAAGCCTGGTATTTTAATGTGTTACATAAATTCTTTGTCGCTGATAAGACTATACCGTACATATAGATAGAGCCCTCCGTCTAATATTTATCCAATCTAGACCCACCACTTCCCGGAACTTACCGTACGGTTACTCAAACTGAGAGACCCATTGACTCTTTAAGTAGGTAAGTTACTTACAATAACTCATGTATGGAACATTTCCAACTGCAACAATAGTGTCACCACTTCTTCTCTACTCAAAAGAAGGGACCCTGAAGATAAGATCACCACTTGATTGGACAATTTTGACCTCTTCCTTTACCGTTGGGTCAGGTCATAAGAACGGACGTCTTGGGGTACCTGTCTGCTCGGACCTCCCGATGTCAGGTATCTAGTGTCTCAGCCTGTGTTGCCTTCACCGACTCGTGGGTGTGTACGTTCCATAATTTTTCGGCCGTTTAGTTCTAAAAATTTTTCAAAAAACTACACCTGGTAAAAATTTTAAAATAAATAAAAATCAACTTCCTATTAACGAAATGTTATAACTAAACCGAAGACGATATGCAGTTGTACTTAATTGGTATCCATATGTATACAGGGGAGGAAACACTTGGAGGAAGGGTGGAGGGTGGGAAAAGGTGGGAAGATTCAACAATGTCTGGGGTCCAGGCTCGAGGGGCTCAGTTTCAGAAATAACTTAAACAATGTTATAACAAAGACCAAAAAACCGGTACTCCGTACACCCTAGAACCGAGGGACTGGTTCCTAACTTGGGTGTCAGAGTGTTTCACTTCAGAATTGGTGACCTGGTGTTCCCTTCAGGGGTTCTTGCGCTAAAATTTCTCTCTTTTAAAAGACCTTCCTTTATTTCGTCCACTACACTCTCTCTGTCTTACCCCCTCCAGTTCCTGTCGCAGAGGTTCCTGTACTACAAACACGACTCTGGATTGGTTACGCTACTGGAGTCAGTCAGTATGCTTCTATTTCGTACCCTCTCAAGGTACACCTCTTCATCCTTTCTTCTTTTAGGCCCTCTCCTCACACGAACCGTACAAACTCCTTGTTTTCCAGTCCTCGACATCTACTGTCTATCATTTCCCTACCACCATACTCTACGCCAATATCGCCCCCCGCCTCAGACAAGTACCTCCCGGAACATCCGGTACCATCTCGGACCCGAGATACGACTTATATTGTCCCACAGGTACGTTCCAACTGTACCCTGAAAGTACACGACCAAATACGAAGAGGGACGCCACTTGACTAACGTCCTTAGTTCTCACCTTTACTTCTCTTTGGGTACCTCCCGAAGGACTTAAAGTCCACCCTATACTACCACCGAATCGGGTTCTACTGTGGTCACCTCTCCCTCTCTTTCACTGGTCGAACTGTATGTAAAATGCCAATCACAGTTGTCCTGAACCACAACTTAACTTTGTTTCTACCGGGACCCCCAAAACCAAACTCGTTTGTACACACAGTAGACGACTCTACCCTTTCTGACCTCTTCTTTAACCAGACTCCCCATTTAGTTCCCATAAAAACCTATTTAATAACTCAACGAATAGTTAGTAGGTGTATCACTACAGTTCACCTACCGATAGTACACTCAATAAAAAGACCATAGTCCCGTTCCCGGTACCAACCTTTTTTATTTAAGTCCGTATGAGAATTGAATCACCTCATTTATTACACCTAACTAAAGGGAAGACGACCGTTTCGATCACACAAAAAATTCACCCCAATGATTACTATCGTTATATAGTAATATAATATATGTCCAACTATAGAGATACTTTTCTGACGAATTAGTAGTCTGGTTTGAAGGTGTGAATTTTTGTGATAATGAAATCACTCTTTTTGTGATTATTGCTACTCGTATAACTGATTAAACATTTAAAAAGTTCTGGTACACATAACGGTTACAGACGTAAATGATAATACCTAAATGAAATAATATTACTCTATGTCCTTCCAGACCCCCCGTAAAAAAACTTGTCATTTTATAACCTGTAACTTCTCTTAGAAGAACGAATACTTTATAAAACTCGAGTAATCTTTTTCTTTCTGATATTTATACATTTGGATTAATGTAAAACTTTTAAGTTTTAACTTCGAAAGAAAATTACCAGAGACTCAAGAATCAATAACCTGGTGACCTAAGTACCTCTCTTTACTAATTCCTTATTACGTGAGTTCTACGGAATCCTCTCTTCAGTTATAGTGTGTCTCCAAGAAGTTTCGATCCTGATGGTTTTCCTTACGAAGTAGGTCTAATTTATTATCAATGTAATTCGTATAATTTGCAAGAGTTGTCTTAAAATAATCTAAAAGGTAGAGATATTCTTTAGAAAGTTTCCTAAGAAATAAGTCGACTCTACCAGAGAACGTACTGCACGTTTACTCCTATTTTATTTTGGGTTCTTACACCAGTCCCTCTCTCTCTACCTTCTTCGTCTGGCTCTTTATAACTTGGTTTGTCATTACGTACTCGATGTCCTGTAGACCACTCGTACTTGTGGTGACGCGATGGGATCGTCGGTAATGTTTGGTAAGCCTTCCTAGTTTTTTTTAGTGTCGGGTCCACGTCGTCAAATATAAAACTTTTACTTTATTTAGATCACCTATGATACCTGCTTCTCGAACGTTTTAGAATAATCTTTTTATTTAGACAAAACTCAATCTTCTCACTTCTTCAGAAGTGTTTAATAACCTCTTCTTCACAACGTTTTGAGTCACGTAAGTACAAATAAGTTGTTAGTGTGTGTACAAGGTAATTCTTTACGTCTTTTCTCACGTTATTTATAACTGAAAGTGTCGTTTCACATCTTCATATACACACTTCGTATTACTTAGGAAAAGCACTGTCAAACCTTTTTTATCTTTGAAACTCGGTAAATGTGTCCAACTTTTTATTCTTTTGACAGGACAAATCATCGGCTCCCTTTTTAGTATAGTTCAATTAAAATGTCTAATAAGTAAACCGAACTAAGAGAAACACGTACTTTTGGTCAAACGTAAACCAACAAAGAACTAGTATCCCTTAATACCCCGTTATGGACCCGAACCTCAGGAAAATCAAACCCTCCCCGGTTTTAGTACCCATTTAAGGGGGATGGTTTCGAAAACTAAAAGGATTTCGAGGGATTTATCTCTTTCCTGGGTTTAAGTAAAAACGAACAGAAGCTTACAAACCACCTTTAGCGAGACACAAGACTTATGGTGTACGGTGGGGGACGTTATAAAGATAGGTTCTTTTTAATACAATTTTACTTGAATTCTCTTCGAACTCACCTCCTCTTCATTGTTTTCTGAGAAGCCCGTTACGAATACGAGACGTCTAGTCTGTTCTAGAACCGTACCAGAAAACTCTCCTTTTTACCGGGTTGATTCTTTACACGGAGTTTCTAATTTTACAAGTACCGGAAATCCGGTAGTTAAAGTACCCGGGGATCCTTTTGCTAGTCTCTATATACATATATTGTCGAAAGTACGTTTCTATAAGTCGTCGTAATAAATATTGTCATTTTTGAACCTTACCAGAATTTAAAGTTGCCATCTTACTAAATTATTTAATGTAATATTAAGTACTACCTGATAACACTTTGGGAATCTTTGGTACAAAATTTCTTATAAATAAATGGACGTTTTGATAAGCACCTACGTAACAATTTACGTCTTCGGTTTTGCAATACGTGTTGTGTATACCAATTCGAAGACGATTCAATATACACACAATATACACAAATATACATTCGACGTACCTTTTTTTCTGATCTTCCTTTATAAATTTCTTACGATTGACGAATGAAGACTCACGACCTTAATACACATTAAATTTATAAGGAATAGAAACACGTAAACACACAAAAGTTCGAAATATCAGTCTATTTACGAAAATGTGAGTCTTTCCTTGTTTCATCACAATGACTTCTCTTTCCGTTGATTTTCAAATTTCCCTCTCAAGACGGAGTCAATAATCCTCTTCCGTCTCAGAGTCCAGACCATATAAGAGGACTTAACCACCCACTTTAACTAGGACAAGAGGAAAGTAGAGATGGACCCGTCCCTATCTCACCTCAAAAACTTACCCGTCCTAGGCCCAGTTATCAAGTTTTTACACTTTGTGACCAACCTAGACTTTCTTGTGGTTAATAAAGTTGCCCTTCCACGCTCAGAGGCTTTCGTGGGTTAGACGACACACTAAGGACCACCCTGTTGACTTACCCGCCCGAGGTAGAGGTCTTTGAGTGAATCGGGCTTGGTGGACGTCCCGTCTCAAAGATGGTCAGGGGATGACTAAAGAGTTCTCAAGGGTCCCAATAGCAGTCGAACCACCCCGTATCGCGTCATTCTCTTTACCCGGGATCCAAAGAGTCGAGGTTCACGTTTACGTCTGAGTTAGTGAACGGGAGTTGTAAAATTCTAGTATATTACTACGAACCACTTAACGAGACTCTAGGTGTCCGTTCAAACGTTAAGGTAATGGTCAGAAATTAGCCATAAAGATAAGTGAGTACATTCTTGGTAACTTTTGGTAACTAGGACTTGAAATGTATCTGTAGTCGTTCACTCAGACCCTTTCAAAACCACGGTTCTAGAAGCGTTTGATTTTCTTGTTTGTTGACATTATCGTAATCCGTCTATTTCGGTTATCTTTAGCTATAATTATACTCCTAGTTCCTTTCAATAATTCCTTTATTTAGACGGTTCTTGTTTACGACATACTCTTATTTAACTTTACTTATTTATGGGTGATGACTAAACCTGATTGTAAAATGGAGAAGGGGATAATTCTTGTCTATATACTCTCAACTAAAAATAGTAGTTCCTGTGGCCGAAAGGTCAAACTTGTCAAAACTGGTTATAAGATACCTCGTTACCCTTCTAAAAATCGATAAATCGTTATTAACAATTCTCCTTAAGAAAATTACGAAGAAAGAGACACAGTATAATTGTAAATACACACCCACCAAACACGATACCCAAAGTGACCGAGGTGGGACAAGTAACCTTACGATTTCAGTCGGTGGCACCACGGTTCACCCAGAGAGGATACTCTCTTCCCACCATTTAAGATACTTCTCAAAGATAACAAAAATACATGTTGACAACTAATAGTTCTTAAAAAGATGACAAAAATACATGTTACCAACTAGTGACTTTTTAAAAGGGATCACGATACATGGAAACAAACAGTTAACTATAATATCGTTATTTCGATGAAAACATCTCTAAATAGATCTGTAGGTAGGCTGAAAGGATACGATCACAACCTTTATTAAAGTCTACGCAATGTTTTATATATATATTTTTTATTGTTCATTACTTATTGTATCCTGTTTCCGTTTTATCATTCTTTCCAATTTATTTCGGTTCTTACTCAAAGTATTCAGTACCAGGAGACGTAATAGACCTTTACCCGGCTTAAAGATCACCGGTTACGTCCCTCTCTCTCAGTCTCGGTAGTCTATAACAGGGTACTTCGGGAACCAAAGGATCCTCGGTGTTTTTCATCCATGTTGTCCACTCCGGTCCGGTTCTCTTTTCAAGGAAGACGGGAGAACGAGTCAGTCTTCTCAAGATTCGAATAGACAAAATTTACCACACCTAAGACCCATTCTAAATTCTAATTCTTTCGTAGGAAGTGATTTTCTGTGCGAGTTATCGGTGTGTTAAGTGTCACCGGAATTCTCATTTCGGTTGGTTTCATGTCCTTTACGTATAGGTAGGAACCAGGATTCCGACTTCTATACAGAGGATACTGGAGTGTCTATTCTACGACCACTTCACTTGTTACATGAGTTGTTGTCGTACCTTCTCTTAACACCTGTGATTTACATAAAAGGATTGACTTCCATATTCTTAAAGTAAGTGAAGAAATAAATAAATTGTTATAAATAGTTTGTGAATAATATACTTAAGGTATATCAGACTCATGCCCCCATTCAAGAAATTCTATATAAGAAAAGTTATAAGACGAATACTTTTTCATGTGTTATAATATCTATTGTGTTGATCTTGTTAGTCAAAGTCTGGTATTCTCGAAACATTGACCCCCTGTCTCTCACTGAAAACGGCGTCAACAGTATCCTAGAAGAACCTTACTCCCGGTCAGATTGTAAGAATTTCTTACAGGTCTTAAAACGTACGGATTGTCTCTTCCGTACGTCTACACAACCACACAACGTGTCTGTCCAGTGATCTCTCCCTTCTTTTATTTTTTCATAATTCTTTTTCATGACTCCTGAAGGGAACACCGGGTCACCAATTCTGAAGTCGAAGGCTACGTCCTCCGTTCCTAAGTCGGGACCAACCCCTTTGATCCTAGGGTGTACGGCGCCCCACACCGGCTTTTTCTTTTTCAAGACTCGTACTCACGAACTAACCTTTCTCTCTTCCTTCTTTCTCTCCTCACAAATGTTGGCTACACCTTTTTGGGTCTCCAAAAGACTGGAAGACGTCACCTACTATGACCAGGAACGGTTACGCTACATAAAAAAGGGGTGCCGTATCTGCTGCACACACACAATCAACGAGTCAGTACAGGCTGAGAAACGTTGGGGTATCTTCCGTCGGGTGGTCCGGGGAGGTAGGTACCCTAAGAGGTCCGTTCTTGTGACCCCACCCAACGGTAAAGGAAGAGACTTTCTTTGATATCTTTCTTTATTCACTGCAACGAGTCAACACAGGCTGAGAATCGCTGGGGTACCTGACATCGGATGGTCGGAGGAGGTAGGTACCTTAAAAGGTCCGTTCTCATGACCTCACCCCACGGTAAAGGAAGAGGTCCGTATCTGTTATGTGTGGATTATAATGTAACAACAGATCTCTTCCTTTCCTCTACAGGACCTCCCTTACACCTCCCATTCTTTTCCTTCCGTCTGTCGTCGAAAACACTAACTCCGAGATGAATGGTGTATTGGAACAAGGGAGTAATAGAAAGTTGTTTTTTAGGTCGGAATCAAGTGTCAAACCTTCTACGTACTAAAATTCGTCGGTGAGAAAACCTCCTCTTCACAACATAGGTTTTTATGCCTAAACCTGGGATTAATAATTGAGATACCGGAACCCATTCATTGAACCGAAAAGACTTAGATAAAGGAGTAAAAGTTTTACCTCTTTTATTGTCCATTAGAGGGATAAATACCTCTTCCTTTACCGTTGGGTGAGGTCACAAGAACGGACCTCTTAGGGTCCCTACCCCCTCGGACCACCCGACGGCAGATACCCCAGTATATCTCAACCTGTGTTGACTTCGCTGAATCGTCGTCGTCGTCGTCACTCCTAATTTGGTCCCAATATAAACACTTTCAACGGCACTAACTGTCTCGAAATCTTGTACGGACCCTCCTAGGTTTCCTTTGCTTGTGTTGACCAACGTAAACTCTTCTTCGACCTCCACCCGTCCCTGCCCTCCCTTCTTCCATCTTTTTCTCTTTCCCTCATCCCTCTGAAAAATGAAAAGTGACTCATTGGAAACCCTGTAGAACGTAGAAACGTGACTCTAACAGTAGTGGATAAGTTTTATTTATTACTTATTAATTCTTATCTGAAATTAATACTCCTTTTACTTTTAATGTATTAATTTTCAATAATTTTCAATGTTTCGATTCGATAATAGATCTAGTTAGTAGTTGTTGAATACCGGGAACCCACAGTAGACAAAAACATTTATTTCAAAATAACCTTGTGTAGCGAGTCACCATAGACTGAGAAACGTTGGGGTACCTGATATGTCAGGTACCTTAAGAGGTCCGGTGTTATGACCTAACCCATCGACAAGGGAAGAGGTCCCTTAGAAGGGTTGGGTCCCTAGTTTAAATCCAGAGGACGTAACGTCCACCTAAGAAATGGTCGACTCGGTGGTCCCTTCGGGTTCTTATAACCTCACCCGTCGGATACGGAAGAAGTCCCCTAGAAGGACTGGGTCCTTAGTGTTGCCCCCGAGGACGAAACATCCGCCTAAGAAATGGTCGACTCGATGGTCCCTTCGGGAAAGTAACCTTGTGTCGGTGTGGGTAAGTGACAGACACTGACGAAAACTCGGTGATGTTCCAATAGTACCGTCTCAACTTATCAACGTTTTCTCTCACTTACCGAGGTCTTTGTCTATAAACGATACACCAGGAAGTGTCCTTTTCAAACGACTGAGGATCAGACCTACAATATATTCCGAAACACCACACTATCTGGAGAACAAGGGGGGAAAATTTTTAAATAGAAAATTACACTCGAAATAAAAACGAGAAAGAGAGGTCGACTTTTCCCAGACATTGATTATCGAGTAAGATATAAGAGTCGTGTACGGTGATACAGAAGGTGTACCGCTAAACTAAATGATAAGTAAGATTCCATGAACCCCTGTAATTATATTAATTAAAACGGTACCACTCATATATGTTAGTTTTGAAGGATAATTTTAAGATATATCAATAGTAGGTAAAAAATTATATCAAATAATAAGACAAATACCTAGTCTTTAGATCCGAATATCAGTCTTCCATAACGAATAACAAAACTATTGAATGCTGAGGGACACACTGTAATTAGTTTGGACACGGTTTCAAAGGTATAGACCTTTGTCCCTTGTCATTATGAATAACCTCGGAGAAGGTGTCCTTATAAGACTTCTACGGTCTCATCTTTATGAAACAGTAAGTTCGTAAGAACCACCGACCGTTAAATAAGAGTTTTACTGTGACCGTTTCACTCGAAAGAATTAACCACTAGCTTCACTTTTATACACCGGTGACTTAACAAGAGGTTAGTTAATCCTTCTTTTCCAAATGATACTCATTTGTATCAATAAATGTAAATAACTTGCGAATGATACACATCCCAATCCCAATCCCAATCCCAATCCGAAAATACCACAGAATCAAACCAGTACAACGGTCTTGTTTTACGGTACTCGACCACCGAACTTACTATCTTCTACATAAAAGAGTATCAAAAATCCGATCCTCAAGTTCTAGTCCCACTGTCGTACTAGTCCAAGAAGACTCTGCGAGAAAGAGTCAACGTCTGTGTCTGTAGGAGTAACGCACCAGTGCACCGTCTTTCTCTCTCTGTCTCTACGTCTCTCTCTCTGTCGTCCGCGGGTCGAGAGACCACGGAGAAGAACAACAGGTCAACGAGTCAGCGCAGGCTAAGACGCTGGGGTGCCTGACGTCGTGCGGTCTAAAGGGACAGGAAGTGGTAGAGGGTCTCAAACGAGTTTCAGTACAGGTAACTCAGTCACTACGGTAAGTTGGTGGAGTAGGAGACAGTAGGGAAAAGGAGGACGGCACTCAGAAGGTCCCAGAAAGGGTTACTCAGCCGAGAAGCGTAGTCCACCGATTTAATAACCTCAAAGTCGAAATACTAGTCAAGAAGATTACTTATAAGTCCTAGCTTAAGGAAATCTTAACTGACCAGACTGGAGGAAAGACAGGTTCCCTGAGAGTTTTCAGAAGAGGTCGAGGTTTCAAGCTTTCGTAGTTAAGAAACCGTGAGTCGGAAGAAATACTAGGTTGTAGAGTGTACCACAGAGAAGAATGTTCCCTTGATTAGGGTACTGTTCCCAAGGGTGGTAGTATTGGAATAGAGTCGGATGGGAGGGTTCCCGAGGTAGAGGTTTATGGTAGTGTAACCCTCAATCCCGAGGTTATACACTTAGATCCCCTTGTGTCAGGTATCGCATCCTGTAGGACCGTAATGGTTCCCACACCCGAAATCGTTGTGACAAGAAGGAAACGTGGGACAGACGACGACACTGGGGACGAGGTCGGGGTAGGTGTGTACTACGAACGTACCACGGGGACAAAGACCCACCCTCCGGGTAAACACCTCGACTCGACGAGTACGAAGTGGTCTTATTATACCCACAGGTTATTATACCCAACACAATATCGGACGTTTATAGAAGTCATCCTTCGAGACCAAGAAGTGTGTGTTGTCAAATTACAAACTAGAACAATCGTGACCTCTCCACTGTTAAACTACCCCATAACATTAGTCTTACACCTTTTAGTTCTCTGTAGTACAAAACAACATTCTGACTACGGTTTTAAATTAATCTTATACGTGGTAAATTGGTGCTACACCTTCCTCGGTTTACCACCCGTCCCCCGGTTCCCTCTCATAAAGAAAGTGTTTCCATTAAGGGTCCAGAATTTCACTACAATGACCTGTAAAAGGTTTCAAAACACCTAAAGTGAATAAAGGAGAAGGAAGTCCACTGTTTATAGAATCTGTTTTAACAACGGTGGTTGTAAAATTACAGAAAAAAGGAGAATGGATGTTTAATCTTTACTACTATAAAGGACAAGTATATGGAGAACCCCTAACCCCCTTTCTAATAAAAACAGTAGTAGCAGTAGTGACTTTGGTATTAGTTGGAGTTGGTCGTCACCTTACGAATACTGATACCGATAGTCCTATGTGGTACTTCTTAGTAGCTCTTTTACCAGTAGGGTGAGAGGGGTGAAAAAGGAAGGGAGGAAGGAGAGGAAAATTTTAGTGATCCTTTAATGAGATAAGAGTCACAAAACCGGTTGTCAGTAAAACATCCTTCATGTTGTGAAATAATTTCAAAGTCACTACGGACTGGGTGACATTCACGAAATATTTACCATCTACTTACCTTATGGATATAACAAAAGGTGAGTTTAAGGTAAAATCTTAGTCCGGTTAAACAATGTAAAGGTCGTAGTGAGATATTCCCTTTAGTCTTATAGTTGATGGTACAAATAATAAATAAATACGTTTTCCCTTTTTGTGTTTAAGAAAAGTAACGTGAAAATTATCATTTTTCCTTGTATTAGTAATGATCGTCTTCTCAAAAAGAAAAAACACAATTCAAAACGAATCAAAGCTTTAGGTGGAGTCACGACACTTTTCTTGATAGACGATTTTTTCTAAGACTTCACCTTTTATTTCCTCCTGCCCTGACCTCTCCTCTGAGTCTCCCGAAAGAAAGAACAATTTTTTTTAAAAAAAAAACCTAGTGTAACGTACGGTACGTCCCAGAATCAAGGGGCTGGTCCCTAGTTTGGACGCGGGGGACTTCACCTTCGCACCTCAGAGTCGGTGACCTTACGGTCCCTTCAGGAGTCTCCAAACAAATAAACAAACAAAAACTACTCAGGAAACTCTTCAACGTTCATCCTTCGACAGGTGTCTATAATTTATGACTCACAAAAAAAGGAAAGATTCGTCCTCACCGACCGTACACGTTTCCTCTACGAAGGAAGAGACTGGATCACCGGAAGTCTGAAGATACGCAAACAGACAAACAAGTGAGGTGGAGAGTTGGTAGGAACCGACCATGGGGGTGCTTAGTCCGGGGTTTTCCAACAGAAGGGGATGAGGGTGGGTGGGTGAGTGTCGAGTCCCACCCGACGGGATCTGAGAGAAACCAGTCAGTCACCCGGAACACTGGGAAAAGAGATCACAGAAACTAATTTTTGTCACTTTCGAAAGAACAAAGGATTTTCCATTGTCTGGACCTAATGTTGGAACCGATTAGTAGAACAGCCGGATTTTCCCATAAGAGAGGTTACGTCTGGAAACGGACAAAAAAAAACCTAAGGAGGCTTAAGACAAGAAACGGGTGTGAAGGGTTGTCCCCCGCAAACGAGTCCGACGCGCCGAGAGAGCTGTGAGACAGGGAACCACCTCTACTGGTCCCACCGCAGATACGGGTAATCAGACTAGACTATCTGGGTCGGGACTAGAGGACGAGTCCACGAGACGGACGGGTGTCCCATAGTAGAGAAAACCCTGCATCCGAGTCTTCCGTCCGCAAACCAGACAAAATAAATTAATACAGAGGGGCCGAGGAAGAAAGGGAAGGAGTGAGGGAGGAAGGTAGGAAAGTAAAAGTTGGGCAGAGTCAGAAACGGGAGGATTACCGTCGGTTTGACTGGATGAATCCCAGTGTTACTCGACGTGCAACAGTTCAGGAACTGGAGTGTCGAGGGAACAATATTGGAGAGCACTAGGGGACCTAGAAAAGAAGTGGCACGATACTAAGCACTGCACACAGTAATTAACGAGTTACAAGGGAAGGAGTAATCGAATGAGGAGGTACTTCAGTCCTGACCTAGACGAAACGAGTGGTCACACCCTGTTTATCATCCGTTAATTGTTTATAAGTGACTTATTTATTTACTGAAGTAGATTGAAGATTGACTTATATAAAAATAAATTGATAAGTAAATAAGAACCATATACCAGATATGACCCTTGTAGTTAGTGTCAAAAAAGAACTTAATTTTTTTAAAAAAAAAATTCTAAAAAAACCACACCTAGTAAGAATTTCAGAAATAACCTAAAGAATCCTATAACGAAGACAAAATACCAAAACAAAACAAAACAAAAAAAAAAACCGACAAACTCCGTACACCCTACAACCGACATACTGGTCCCGAGTTTGGGTGTGGAGGACGTAACCTTCCACTTCAGAACTGCTGACCTGACGGTCTCTTCAGGGTCTGGGTCAAAAGTTTTCGGGAGCGTGAGAAACAAACCGTGGAGATGAGTTCTTTTGAGGTTACGGGAGTAAAATGACTCCTTTAATGATACAATTTAACGACGAGGACAAAACACTCCGGGAGCCGGATCGTGTGGTCGGAACTCTCGAAACAACGTCGACCGTCATGCATGACAACATGTTCCCTCTAGAGTGGACCTGGGGTCTAACCAGAATCGTATATCTTGGTGACTGGGTGGGCGTCCAACAATAAGAGAACCGGTAGTCCGACTGAAGTCCCGGGCATACTTCTTCAGTAGAACCGAATCACGGGTAGAAACAGCGAAAGCCAAAACTTTAGTCGACGGGAGACTTTGCAAGGAACAAACTATTGGTCCGAGAGTGTCAGCAGTGACGTGTCCGGTGAGACACCATCAGTAGGTCGAATCGAACAGGGTACAGAAGCCGTGTTCACGGACGACCCAATCCTGGTGTACCGATTGTGCGGTACTGAAGCCTGTATGACGGACAAGATTAGTCTTGGATCTCCAAGTACGAATAGAGACGTGGAGACAGGAGAATTGAGGGAGAGATGAGGGTTGTTGTAGAAGGAGAGAAAACAGACAGAAAGACTCGGGAGGACCAAGATCAGAGAAGTGTTTGGTCGAAAGTCCAGGAGGGCCTCCGACGGGACTTAGATACGACCGGACACGAAACGTAGACCTGTACTCGACGGGTAACCGCAGCACACACACACAAACAGACAATCAGTAAGTCCCTACAGGCTGAGAAACGTCGGGGTACCTGGGTATCGGGCGGTCAGAGGAGACAGGCACCTTGAGAGGTCCATTCTTATGACTTCACCCATTGGTAAGGGAAGAGGTCCCCTAGAAGGACTGAGTCCCTAGCTTGTACCAGAAGACGTAACGTCCGTCTAAGAAGTGGTAGACTCGGTGGTCCCTTCGGGGAGTCACAGAGAGTTAACAGAGGGTACACACACGAGTGTTTGATCTACAGCTCGATTCTAGGATTGTTCAGAATACACACCTCTCTATCTGTGGGGGAAGAAGTGGAGGGGCGTGGACAACCTCTACTTGTAAACACCCATTGAACGAAACTACTTATAAGAACCTCTCGTCCTACTTCGAAGTCTCGGACCTGCGGAACACACCCAAACCCTTTCAACTTAATTTTCTTGGACATTACCTTCTACTTCCGTCTTAACTGACTGAAACCCTTCTCCACCCCTCTTCTTCCCTCTTTCAGAACTCCTCTTCCTAGAAACTTCGTCTCTTTACTGTTTCTTCAAAGAAACATTTTCTCGTAAGTAAAGAAATATGTGTTAGATATTAGTTCTGACGTTTTTCTTTTTCTAAAGTGTTATGGACCACACTACTGAAAGACCCCCCAGACTTACTATGGGTTTATATTCCCATACAGATTTTTCTCAATAGGATTACTTTGTGCCACGGTAGGAATGGACACATACCCTCCGTGGGTCATTTTACCACCATTTTACCCCGGGACTTCATTTAAGGTAGAACTACATGATCGATTCTAGAAATTTTTACTTAGGGGTAGTTTTATTACCTAAGCACCAAAATTTTTCAAGTGACAATTTCCTTAAGAGACCGTCAGGACACCAAACCTGAGACGCGAAGGTGACGTCCCTCGCTCCCAATGTAAAGACTATCCCCTTGATTCTAGGGTGTTCGACGGGTTCCCCTTTTTTTCAATAACTTTTTCAAGTGACAAATTTACCTTTATATTATTACTACTTCCGGCTTTATTACGAGGTAACATGGTTTTTATATTTATAGAAAAATGGGATAATTGTGGTTGTTTTTTAAATAAAAATCATACATATTGGACTACTTTTAACAAGTAAAAATGATTTAACTAAATTACCAACGTCAACATAAATCGATTTTTTAACTAAACTAAAATATTCTCGATATTCGTCATTTCTCAATTAAGAAAAATTTTTTAACTCACGTTGTTTGGACAAGTTGAGTATGTGTTGTTAAAGTGTGTGTGTGTAAGTGTAACGGTCTCTAGAATAAAATAGTAAGTGAAATATTAATTTTAGAGAAACTAGGACTCAACAATAATATAAGAAATCGAACTTGACGATTATCGGAATTGATTAGTGGATATGACTCAAGTAGAATACTAAAAACCTCCGGATATATTCGAGTCCGTGGATCTTTAAATTAATATCTTGAGTCAGGAAGAGACGATAAAAGTCTCTGTCAGGGGACTTTAGTTCGGTTAGGAACCGTTGGGAAGTGACCTTTGAGGAAACTGTGGGTAGTTCAGTAAGAAAAATAATTCTGGAATTATTCAGTGGTCTTAGTTTCTTATTGACTTTTTATTTGTATTAAAACCTCTCGTCTCAGTCTTACTCGGGGTGTACTTTCTCACAAAGTATACGGTGTTTACCCTTACTCTGTTCCTGACTAATTCCTTTAGTCTCTCTAGTCATTTGGATTCCCTCTAATCTACCCCACCATCACCGGAGGCGGAAAACCTTGGAGACAAGGGGGACCTTCAAAACCTTAAACCCTCTAGACGCATTTGGACTTCCAATTGAAGATCTGATGGACTCTGTAAAACCGATATGATTTAAAACTTCGAACTCTTTTTGCAATGTTTCAAAACTTTCTGACGGAGGAACTCTACCAATCTCGGACTCAATAACGACTTTACTATAACACAACCTCTCCTAAGAACTCTCAGAGAACCTGACGTTCCTCTAGGTTGGTCAGGCAGGATTTCCTTTAGTCAGGACTTATAAGTAACCTTCCTAATTACGACTTTGACTTTGAGGTTATGAAACCGGTGGACTACATTTCTTGACTGAGTAACCTTTTCTGGGACTACGACCCTTTCTAACTTCCGTCTTCCTCTTCCCCTGCTGTCTCCTACTCTACCAACCTACCGTAGTGTCTAAACTACCTATACTCAAACTCATTCGAGGCCCTCAACCACTACCTACCCTTCGGACCTCACGACGTCAAGTACCCCAGTGTTTCTCAGCCTGTGTTGACTTACTGACTTGACTTGACTTTACTACAACTAGTACCTTACAAGGTCTTTGTCAACCTTACATCGAACTACAACGATTTTACAGAGAGGAGGTCTCTTGGATGAGTCGAGTATCATAACTTATTTCCATGGGTTTCTCGAAATCATGAAGTACACGCGGGAAGCACAGGTACCCACCAACCTTTCTCAGAACTCCCTCGAGTTGGACCGGAGACACACCGAGTCCTGTCCTCGCTCGACTCAGGGTCAGAATCGAACTCTCACCCCTAACGTGTCTTTTCGTTAGACATCAATGTGTCAGACCTTTACAGAAAACCAATCCTTCAGAGACTCTCTTGTGTGTTTAATTTACACACACACATTCACCCGTGGTCCGTGGACCAGTGAGGTAACGTTGACCTGGAGTGCGGCGGGTTTGTGTGAGACGTCAGTGAGATAGAAGAGAGTATCGAGGGTATGAAGGTAAAACGTTAGTCAAATATAGAGTCTCCATCTTGTCAAAAGAACTGGGAGTAGGACTTCACTGATTAAACGTTCATTATTCGGGGACTCCCGGAAAGTTTACACTCGGGTTTATTGACCCGTATTAGGTCCGAAGGGACCACCGAGTCAACATTTCTCAGACGGACGTTACGTCCTCTGGTGGATGTTTCGTCCTCTAGGTCTAAGTTAGGGATCCAACCTTTCTAGAGGTCCTCTTCCTTTGTCGTTGAGTGAGGTCGTGAGAACGGACCCTCTAGGGTGTCTGTCCCCTTAGACCACCCGATACTAGGTTACCCGGTGTCTCTCAGTCTGTACTGATTCGTTGATTTAGTAGTGGCGGGTCTGCTGACTTAGTGATACACGAGTATCTGACGATCTCCACTTTCTCTCATATATAGCAGGTCACGACAGTAAAAACGTCTACTTCTTTAGTTCAACTTGTAGTTTCCTCATTCATCAAGTTCCAGAGTGTGATGTTCAAAAACCTTGTCTATACAGATCTTGTATTCAGGTGACCGAAACGAGTGATTGGAACGGACCCGAAGAGTCCACCGAGTCTGTCATTTCTTAGACGGACGTTACGTCCTCTGGGTCCAAACTAGGGACCCACCCCTTCGAGGGGACCTCTTTAATGACCTAGGGGTGAGGTCATAAGAACGTACCTCTTAAGGTACCTGACTCCTGGGACCACCCGATGTCAGGTACCCCAGCGTTTCTTAGTCTTTACTGACTCACTGATTGTGAAAGTGAACAAGAACGATACAAATTCTGAGTAAAAGTGTTCACGAATCCCCTTTTCGAAGTCTAAAGTTGAATACTTTGTCGAATTCAGACCTTAGTCCAGGACACTACTTTTCTTTTTCTAGAAAGAAAAGAAAAAGTTCTAGATCTTTTACATAATTTATCCTTGATGACTTATAGATAAAAGTCAATATTAATGAACAGTCCTACTTTCTATGACGAAACAAAGAAATCTCAGGAACGGTCTCTAGTGCACTTACTTGAGATGTTCGACTAGTAGAAGGACGTTGATGTAGAACATAAATTTGCTTTATTAGCCCGAACCATTTATAGTGACAGAAAAGATTACTTACGTACCTAAAAATACGTCCAAGTCGTTATAAATAGGAAATATCATATTCACTTTTGGGTGGGAATTAAGTACTTTCTTAATCAGGTTTTCATTCGTCTCTTTTATCTCTCCTGTTTCCTGTCTGACTTTTTTATTTAATGTTCTTTTATCTCAGTTTGGATTGGTAAAGTTAACGAAACACGAGTCAGTACAGGCTGAGAAACCCTAGGACACCTGACATCGAGTGGTCCGAGGAGACTGGTGCCTTAAGAGGTCCGTTCTAGTGACCTCACCCAACGGTAAGGAAAGAGGTTCCCTAGAAGGGCTGGCTCCCCAACTTGAACACAGAGAACGCAGAGAACGTCACGTCCGCCAAGAAATGTCGACTCGGTGGTCCCTTCAGGGTGGTAAAATTTCAATTTTCAGGGTTTACTACGTCTACTTTCCATCTGTAATGGTCCAACTTACATTTTGTTTGTGGGTTGATATAGCACAGACACAAACACAACATACACAATCAGTGAGTTATCACAGACTGAGAAACACTGGGGTACCTGACATCGGGTGATTCGAGGAGACAGGTACCTTAAGAGGTCCGTTCTTATGACTTGACATCGGGTGATTCGAGGAGACAGGTACCTTAAGAGGTCCGTTCTTATGACTTGACCCAACGGTAAGGGAAAAGGTCCCCTAGAAGGACTGGGTCCTTAGTTTGGGTCCAGAGGACGTGACGTCCGTCTAAGAAATGACAGACTCGGTGGTCCCTTCGGACCAAAATTGCAATCGTGATTTTTTACGATTGTGATTAATTTTCTTTCAACTCTATCAACACACTTATAGTTTGTTTCATCCGTAGTATCATTTCTTATAATAGTCCATATTTTACCAACCCGAAGGGACCACCGAGTCGCCATTTTCTTAAGCGGACGGTTACTTTCTCCAAGTTAGGGACCCAGTCTTTCTAGGGGACCTCTTCCTTTACCGTTGGGTGGAGCCATAAGAACGAACCCTTTAGGGTACCTGTCTGCTCGGACCCCTCAATGTCAGGTACCCCAGAGTTCCCCGACCTGTGTTGAATGGTGGATATGTGGTGATGGTGGTATTTTTACTTATAAAGTATTTCCTCAGTCAAGAATTCCTCTCGTATTACTAAGAGTTGTAGTAAGAGGAGTATTGTCTTGAAGTTTTCCGTACTTCGTCTTTGGACATCATATAGTTCCTCTTTATCTATTTAAGTGTTAATATCAGTCTCTGAAAATTATGACAAAAGAGGTATTGTCTACCTTGTTCATTTGACTCTCAGCCATTCCTATGTCTTTTGAACTTGTGAACAAGCTGATTGTACTGAACTAACCGTGACTGTCTTGTGAGGCGGGGTTTTGTAGTCTTATGTTAAGAAGAGGTCACGTGTGTCTTGAACATAGTATAAGACTCGATATTTTGTTTAGAATTTTTCACAAGTTCAGTAAGTTTCACACAAGAGACTGGTACTACCTTAATTTAATCTTTAGTTATTGTCTTGCTAGAGACCTTTCTGGGGTTTGAAAAACTTTGGTGTCTTACGTGGGACGGGCAGAGAACCAGATCACCCTTCATAATCCAGTATAACAAGAAGATGAACTCTACAATTATCTATTTTGTCATTTCTGAAGTCCTACTAAATCTGGGTCAGAATGAATAGGTCCGTGTCACCTTCCTTGTTAAACTAGGGGTCACCAGAGATATCTCAGGTTCCAGAAATGTGTGTATGTTATTTTGGTGTAGTTGAGAATCTCTCCTTTTTCGACTAAATTTACAGATTTTACAAAACGACACATTATAAATTTCTGTTTACATTAAAATAACGGAAGTTTCGTTTATATACCAAGAAGTCGGTTTACAAAGTCCATCGTACGAAACTCCCAAATAAAAAATGTTGTATATATTTTATACTTATATTTTTATAAAATTACCAAATATTGATTATACAACGGGTATTCAAACGAAACCTCTTATCTACTCTTACAAATATCTATTTACCTACGAAGGTTAGACTTGTATATAAAATACATATCCATTAAACAAGAGAATAATTATTTATGTTCTTTATATCCATTTATGAAGTGAAAAGTTTTTACCGGTATTATTATAAAGACTAGGTTAAAAAAAGGGTGTGGAAGAAAATTTTATCAACATAAATGAAAAAACGGCACGACCCAGAAACACCGACACGTCCGGTGCGAGATCAACGTCACCCGTCCGGAGAGTGACTCTACCGGAGAAAACTACGATTCGTGCCCGAGATGCCACGTGTCCGAAATCATAAACCCCCGTGTACCCGAGTCGACGACGTCGAGGGCCCGAGATCTCGTGTCTGAACCAACGAGACGCCGAACACCTTAGAAGACCTAGTCCCTAGTGTGGACACAGAGGACGTAACCGTCCGTCTGAGAAATGGTGACTCGGTGGTCCCTTCGGGAAGGGGTCTGGAAACTGTAAGGAGGGCCCTTCTCTGTCTCAGACTATGGGGAAGATACTTTCACTGACCGGAATCGTTGACCGAAGACTACTTATCTTTATTCCGACACTCTGAAGGTTCCGACGCAGGGTTTTCCGCTGTGTCGAAGGTGAACCAAAAGACAGAGAATTCTACACACGGGAATCTTGGGTCACGGGTACGATCCTCTCTTAGGTGTACCTCTCTGGAGTACCTACACGGGCGGACCTCCCACCGGAGTCCTTGACTCCGGGGATTGAGAGTCGTAGCTGGGGGTTCGTACACTCACCACCTCGAAAGACCACTGACCGGAACTCAAAGTTCAGAAGGTCGTCTTCTGGGTCTGTAGTACCTAGTTCCTGTGTCACAAGGGTGGGACAAGACAGACTATGGACCAGGAGTCTTAGACACCCGAATTGCTCGTTAAACAACAACGACAACAAGTCAGTGGTTCAGTACAGGCTGAGGAACGTTGGGGTACCTGACGTCGTGCGGTCTGAAGGGTCAGGAAGTGACAGAGGGTCTCAAACGAGTTTGAGTACAGGTAACTCAGTCAAAAAAAATTACGATGATTTAAAATCCCATTGTATAATACATTGGTGTTAATAACCTTCTTGTCATGGTGGAATAAATGAATAGTCAAACAGATTATTCGAGTAAAATAAAGTACAAGAGGTACTTATGAACGTATAAAACTTAGACATAAGATAAAAAAGGGAGCGATTTACTAAAAAAATTTAACCTCTGTTTAACGAAATGTTACAACACAACCAAAGACGATACGTTGTTGTGCTTAGTCGGTATTTATATGTATATAGGGGAGGGAGAAATCGGAGGGAGGGTGGAGGGTGGGGTAGGGAGACGAGATCCAACAGTGTCTCACGTTCCCATCCGAGGGATATAATATATCGTTGAAGGGTGATCGATAGACAAAATGTGTACCATTACATATATACAGTTACACTTAGACATAAGAATTTGAGAAGCACTAGGGTGCCCGATATCGGGTGGTCCGAGGAGACAGGTACCCTAAAAGATCCGTTCTTACGACCTCACCCAACGGTAAAGGAAGAGGTCCCCTAGAAGGACTGGGTCCCAAACTTGGGTCCAGTGAACGTGTTCGTCCACCTAAGAAATGGTGACTCGGTATACCCTTCGGACCACAGATATACAGTTACACTTAGACAAACCATGTGTGACAAAGATACACTTTCCAGATACATGTCATTGACATACATGTCAATATGAATATAGTGAACTATATAAGGACTAATAGAGTAATTTATCTCTTTATAATGTGTTCCTGTAGTCTTTTTTTTTGGTTTTGGGATTAGAGAGTATCTGGTCACATACTCATTTAGTGTTTAGACTTCTTATTCTGGTCTAGGTAATGCCTTAAAATGGCAGTGTCAGGACCTCGGGCACCCTGACTGTAATATAGGGTAAGATGACGAACCGTTGACACACATGTTCTTCCTCCAGATGTCGTACAGACTCGGAATTAAAGGAGTAGACAGAAGACCCCTAATATGGTCGTGGCTAGGAATTCCTGACGAGATTCCTTATTTATTGTACTACATGGACCATCCGCGAGTTCTTTCCAGTCGACGGTCTCGACACACATACTTTAGATAGGAAAATTTATGTACGGAACAGTATCATGGAACTAAAGGTATAGACCTGTTAATGGGGGTCACTGGGTGACGACCCGTCTCGAACATTTTGACTGAAAATGTCCTTAAGCGAGAACAACAATTAACCCCGTTGAAGGGTCTCTGTCAGACTACTGACGACACCGGGGAAACTCGTGGGGACCTCGTCACTTTTGACAGGGGTATCCTGGGGTTCGGTTACGGGTGGTTCGGTCCATCCAACCGAACACAGAATCACTTAAAGTCGAGCCAGGTCTCTAAGGGACGAGAACCGAACAGAGTGTCTCTCTCTGTGTCTTTGTTAAAACGTCCTACTATTAAAGGGCGTCTGAAAAACGCTTCAAGGTGACAAACAAAACCTTTTGTCACTCCCATTTTATTTTGGGTTTCTAAACGAAAAGAGAAGGCTGTCAGACCGACCCAGCTGAGTCACCGTGGGCGAAACCCCTGTACGGGGGCAGAGAAAGGGAGTCGGAAAGGTCCCTCTTGTCAGAACACACTAAAATTACACTAGTACAGAAATGGTACACCAGATAGTCGACAGTGACAGTCACACAAGCTCTCATAGATCTTCCCCAAAATTAACCGTTCTAGAAATCGTTTTAAACGTTTAATCACTAGGTGGCCGACTACAATACTGTTACAGATTTGTGATAGTCACGGTAAAATTTTATTAGAAAGTAGCTATTTTGTAAGTAGAATTAATCGGTCTTTTACGACCAGGGCTTCCTTCGACGGATGTCAAAACACCTAAGTTGTACCCCAATACCCTCTCGAACGATTTGAACTAAATAAACCTTTTTTCTACCACTATATAACTTCAACAAATATAAAACGAGTTGAATCCTCCACGACCAGTCATAGGGTTTACAAACTTGTATCTGTTTCTCTAAGTCCTCCCTTTTATGGGAAGAAAAACTACCTCACAGTACCACACTCCGAGTCGGTCTCTCAGGACTGTTGACTTAAAATTAGGACCTAGTCGGTCTTAAACAAAAGTACCGGACCCTTTCTGGTCATTTTCAACGCACATTAACTCATAAATAAGATTTGGTCCACGAGATATAGGCAAAAACATCAACAACAACAAGGAACGTTACAATTATACTCCACTTTTGGTGACCGTAGAAGTAAAATCTCAATTCCTCTGTTTGACTCCATGTCCCTCACCTTAATAGAAAAATTTTTATTTGAAACAAAATATAGCCTCATGTCAACTAATTGTCACGACACTATCAAAGTCCACGGGTCGTTTCGCTGAGTCGGTATGCATATATACATAGAGAAGAGGGGGTTTGACCCTCCCCTTAATAGACCGACACCCAGTTCCGGTACTTTACCAACACCATCTCTGAGTCCAGAGATAGGATTTCTGACTCGAGATGTTTGGATACTCGATTGGACAGTGTCTCTTCAAAGAAGTCTAAGCAGACATAAAACCCGATTTACTAGAAAACGAATAGCAAGTTTTTCCCATCCTAACATCAACTCTTTCTCCTACTGAGCAACATCGAAGACCTAAAGACCCAACAAGACCAAGATGACACTGACTATCAGAGTTCTATCGACCGTCCAGGAACATTATAGAACCCCTACCACGGTTTAATTACGAGACCACGACTAATAAAATTCACCTAATCGTCGGACCACTCCTGGTAAACAGAGGTCCACTCACGACTGATATGTGTCGTTGAGAAGAGTGTTATCTGTACTTAGTGTGGTCGGTCGTTTCGGTGGGAAAAGAAAGTAACGTCACTATAGTCGTTCGACGACCGGTACGAATCGTAGGAAACGTACAGGAGAGTCGAAAATAACTCCGATGGACTAATTGTAGGAAGTATCACATAGTCGAAACAACAACAAAATCAGTGAGTCAACCCAGGTTGAGAAGCTCTGACGTCTCTGACATCGGGCGGTCCGAGGAGACAGATACCCCACCCAACGGTAAAGGCAGAGGTCCCCAGAAGAGGTGGGTCCTTATCTTGGGTTCAGAGGACGTAACCGTCCTCACAAGAAATGATGACTCGGGGGACCCTTCGGGGTCAATAGTCGAATCCCCAGTAAATTAAATGTAGACTTGTTTAAGCATCAAGATAGGTTAACGTGTGTTTGTGTAGTCTCCTATAAAAAAACCATACGTTAAGACGGAGTTTCGTACTTTAAGTCATAGTCGAGTGGGGTCTGACGTCCCACCTCTACGACCTACCGACAATTTTACTGGGAAACGAACCGGAAATGAGAATATTTCTTTTAAATACTGGACAGCGAGACTTGAAGGCAAGCACCCGAAGCGTCCGTGGGACTGTTAAGAGAGGGTGTACCCATTGATAGGGTTCGACGGAGACTGTTATAACAAGAACCGTCATCGGAATTGTATAGTACTTTCATCTAACAACTCTAGTGAACCGTAAAATGAGTCGTATCGATAATAAATCTCTGTTGAGACCCTCTACCTAACAGTCTTGAGCCCTGAAGTTCAGTGAAATCCCAAGTCTTGGACTCAACTTCAAAGATATCAGAGGTCCGAAGTAAACACTTTATTACTGACGAAAAGTCTCCAGGACCCGCTAAGGTACTTTGATACTGTCACCTTTTCGGACCACTCTACACCTACGAACGACAAGTAGAGACAGTACCGTTCCTCTGACTCCTAAGGAAGTACATATTAAATGGTTCTAAAATTTTGATCTAAAATTTTTTGAAATCCTAAGGTCCCCTAAAAGGACATGGAACTCCCTGGAGTCCAAAGGCCCAGAGACTACACTGAGACCCTTTATCCTCTAAGTTGGTAAGTTTGTTTGGGTGACAAAAGACTACTTCCGTATTAAGTCATGTAGAGATCGAAGGTAGAGGGTGTTCGGGTGGTAGTCTCCTCTTAATCAAACAAAAAAACAACATCAATGATGACGACACATTGGTTAGTGGGGTTAAAAGACCACAGTTCGTGGTCAGTACAATAATACGAATGTCTAAGACCCCCAGTCCCTAAACCTCTCTGGGTGCCCCTACCGAATAAAGGACAAGGAACTACAGACCCCGTACCCGTCCCATCTATACTTGTCCACCCCCACCGGAGGGAACCCCACGAGTCAGGACGTCGCCTATAGAGTACAGTCACGTAGGTTAGTCTCCCCCAGGACGGACACGAGACTAATGGTCCGCAGATCCCTTTACTCAAAAGACCGTCCTAATCGAAGACTTCCGACGACATTGTTTAACGACGTTTGAACGAACGAAAGTACCGGGTGTCAGTCCTCCGATCTTCAGGGTTTAGTTCCACAACTGTCTCGGTACAAGGGAGACTTCGGAGATCCTTTCTTAAGAAGGGACATAGTAGAAGCAGAGACCGCCAAGGACCGTTATGAACCGAAGGGGCCGGACACCAGTACGAGCCAGCGAGACAGCCCAGACTGAGAACCGCCGGGGTACCTGTCCTCGGGAGGTCCGAGGAGACAGGTACCCTAAAGGGTCCGTTCTTATGACCACACCCAATGGTAGAGGAGGAAGTCCCCTAGAAGGGCTAGGTCCCTAGCCGTCCGCCTAAGAAATGGTGACTTGATAGACCCTTCGACCGAACACAGATGTATTGAGGTCAAAGACGGAGGTCAAAACGTGTCGGAGAGGGGACTGCAGACATAAAGCCACAGGTTTAGGGGAGGGAAAGGAAAATTCTTAACATCAGGTCCTCTAAAACATCTAAATCCTGGGCAAGATTTAGGTTCTACTAAAGTAAAACTGTAGAAACCGACTGATTTCGACGGTTTTCGTTGAGTCGAGTCTAAGACTCCGAGACCCACTTGTATCTGAAATCCCCCTGCGATAATTTGGGCGATCAAAGACGGAACCCTTCAGGATTTCAAAGGGGTTTGTTCGTTTTACGACCCATCGGTGTTTCGTAGTATTTATGGGTCGTGTTCACGAAACTTCAACCTGTTTTGTTCCCTTCTCCCCACTACGTCCTGGACCCACCATCGGTTAGAGGAACTCTTAGACACCAGTTGCCTCCGAGGGGAGGTCTTCATTGTGCACTAATGTCTGAAATCTTAAGTCACTTCACTCACTACACTTTCCAAAACCCTTGTCGACAGGTCCACCTGTCTTGGTGTTTATATTCCTACGACCCCTTCCTTGCTTCACCAGTCAAAAGCTCTTGTCGGTCCTTCGGTCACACCGACCTTACTCGTACGCCCTCTACCCTCCTCTGTCCGGACCCCTCCCCTTACTCCAGTCCGACGAATCTCCGGAACTCTTCTGAGATTCCGAAGCAAGATTCCCGTTACTTTGTGGTTACCCTCAAAAACTAGTGCGTCCTTCCGATAAAAATTTTTAGTAAACAATTTTTATCAAATTATTATTAATAAACAATAAATTTTATTATGTTAAATAATTATTATTAAATTTATTATAATTTTTATTAACCTCACTAAGTCAACATGTATGTATATAAAAGAAAAAGGCTAGAAAAAAGAAATAGTCACCTTTTCATATTGGTAATATTGGATAGAATGTCCAATAATACTCTATGACTTATATTAAGAGACACGATGTATCATTCAGGAACAACAAATAGATAAAATATATATCACCACACATAGACAATTAGGATTTAAAAGTCAAGTAGGAGGAAAGGGAAACCGTTGGTATTCAAACAAAAGACACAGACATTTCAGACAAAGACAGAACGTATAATCAAGTAAACATACTATAAAAATTCCAAGACGTACATTCACTATAGTATACCATAAACAGAAAGAGACAGACTGAATGAAAGAGACAGACTAAATGAAGGGAATCGTATTATTAGAGATCCAGATAGGTACAACGACTGTTATAAAGTAAAAAAAAATACCGATTCACTCAACCACTACCTGTCCCTCCGGACCGTACGACGATAAGTACCCAGTGTTTCTCAGCCTGTGCTGACTCGCTGACTTGATTTGACTTGACTTATGTATATATATGTTAAAAATAGGTAAGTAGACAGTTACCTGTAAATCCAACTTTGAAAGTAAACTTTTTAGCGAACCCGAAGACACACCTCTGTCTGTGTCATCACCTTTATCACCCTAGTCCAACTACTCGACCTCCCGTACGTTCAATAACTCTACTCGCTCCCACCACGGGACCTTTTCCCACCATCGTAACGTGCGTCGCTCTGGTCCTTACCGCACACAAGACTTCCGTCTCGCCTACCTAAGTGTCACCCCGCACTCTCTTTCCTTCCTTCCTTACTTTTTACCTAGGTTTCAAAACCGGTCTCGTGTATACATTCACTATCCGAATAAAGAACTCTACCCCTTCTGGTTCCTTCCGTAACACCTCAAACCCCCATATCTCCCTTTGGTCCTCGAGTTCAAAACTATATAACTGTAACCCTCGAGGTAATTTGTAGTTCTCCTACCCGTCCGACAACCTAAACGTCAGACCTCGAATCCACCCCACCCTAAATCTTGACCCTCGGTAACTACATAGTCACCATACATTTTTGTACCCCGATTCACCTCAGTGGGTCTCCTACCTATTCTTCCTTCGGTCTCCTCGTGGTTTTAGGTTCCGGAAGGTCGTAAACCTTCAGTCGTTCTACGGAACTCTCAGATTCTTTACCCGTGGGGACGACCATCATAGATCTCGGGGGGGATAGAGTAATGACGAGCATAACTGTTCTAAGGGAAAGTACGTAGGACCGTCAAAGTCAGAGAACCAAAACTCGAATCGAGATACCGGTTTTTAAGAAACGTTAAATGAGGATAGACCTACAAAACCTCGTCATTCGTCCAAGGAGATTCAGGGTAGACGATACAAGAACAAGAACTGAACACCTAAACGAGACGCATGGACCTCTGTTTACTCCGCGCCTGTCGACTTACCCGGACAGAGGAGACTAAGTGTCAAAGTAGGAAGGAAGACGTGGGGCCCAGACGAGTCCTGTATACCGACCTCGTCGGTGGCGGCGACGTGGTCGAGAACGAAAGGGTCTGGGTCGACAGACCCCGAGTGGACTCGTGTGGACAATGGGAAAGAAACTTTTCGACCGGTAACTAAAGACTGAAGTTTCGAAGTGTAGAGTATCCTCTCTGGAAATTCCATAAATAGACGGGGGTTCACGGGTGTAAGGTTAGCCGGATTCAGCCCGACCTAAAAGAGAGAACGCAAACCTACTAAACGTCAAACTACTGTTCTCGTGCGAACCCTTCGTCCCGACCCCTAGACCTACGGACTAAGGTGAGGGGTGAGTGGGGCAAGGGTGGTAGACTAGGTCAAATACCTCAACTTTGATCTCGATTTCTTTTGGCACTACCTACACCGGACACCCCGTCCACTCTTAGTCAGTCCTTCTTTCCTTCTCACTTCGGACCCCTTGTTGTGTGTGGGTTCACACTGGGTGTCGTGCAACTGACAACGTTTCCGATGTAATCTAAGGCCGACCGGTAAAGACCTTTTGGAACAGGTAAAAGGGCAGTACCGTTTCTACTGGTAAACAGAACCGGTCCGTTTGTATGTGTGCACGTGTGTGGGGGTGAAGTTTAGTGTCACAATAGAGGGTGGTCCAGAACCGACTCTTACTGAAGAATAATTCACGGAGACCAAATCCTACTTTCTCATATGTTCTTGTCCTTGGAAAAAAAAAAGGAGGGGTTTGTACTTTCTTAAAACACAGATATCTTATACATGACCGAACGTAAGTGTGTATTTGTAGATGGTGTTGTGTTAAAGGAGGTCGAGTCTCGACTCGACGTTATCTCCGAACTTTAACTTACTCGTTACGGACTTCAAAACATGGTACTGGGTCACCGTAGAGTAGGGTCGAGTCAGAATGAGAGACAGATTTTGTTGGAGCTACAAAGAGTTCTAAGAGAGCCTTCGTCGTGCGAGACCGTCTATTGACGGATTAAGGGGACCAAAACAATAGTCTCGACGAAGCCAGGTAGAGAATAAGAGGTCGTCCTTCCGAAAGAGGTATTTGACGGCAAAGGGGCGGAAAATTAGACGGACAAGGAAGACGAGGCGCAAACTCTACACTTCCAGGCAGTATAGACCTGCCGGTATTGGAGGAGAGACAAGGGTAGGGGGGGAGGGGTGGGAAAGGCACTTGTGTCGTCGTGGTATAAAGAAAACAGGCGGAACACCTAATTGCTGACAGTAGAGAACCGTCACCTGCACTCGCTAGGGGACTGCTCTCCTTTAGGTCGGAACCGACCTCTGGGTCAACACTGACCTCTAAATATCAGTAACGGGGGTCCCTCTGAGGAATTCTCCGGCTTTCTCAATGAGGGAAATCGTCCGTGGGGTTTGGGGACACTGAGTCATAGCCACGGGAACCGAGTTGTTATCATATAACAACTCAACGAGCCAGTACAGGTTGAGAAACGCTGGGGTACCTGACGTCGTACGGTCCGAAGGGACAGGTAGTGGTTGAGGGTCTAAAACTAGTTTGAGAACGGGTGACTCGGTCATTACGGTAGGTTGGTAGAGTAGGAGACGGCAGGGGAAGAGAAGGATGGAAGTTAGAAAGGGTCGTAGTTACTCAGCCGAGAAGTCTAGTACACCGGTTTCATAACCTCGAAGTCGAAGTCGTAGTCAGGAAGGTTACTTATAAGTCCCAACCGAAGGAAGTCCTACCCGACCAACCTAGAGAAACCCGTATATAGTGGGCGGTGGCTAAGACGTCCCGGTGGTCGCACCCCCAGGAGGACCCGCGAGGACGCCGAGGGGAGGAAAGAAGAGAACGCGACAAAGAGCGAGTACCCACGCCCACAGTAGACAAAGGGACCTAGGAGGCAGTCCCGACCCTGACTGACTGGGTGACGACGTAAGACATCAGATCGGGTTCGGGAGCTTGTAGGTTCGGGAGTCGAACAGAAACGATTCAAGCAAGTAAGTAAACCGATGAGTAAACACTTTTAGGTAACGGACGAGCCGGGTCTAAAACAAGATCCATGACTTGTTTACTCGTATGCTCGTCTTCACTCACCTTGCCGACGGCAAGGGGGTCCGACGACGGGGAGACACCAAGAGAACGTCAAATAAAATAAATAAAGGGAACCAATTAATTGTTCGATTACCTGACAACGGCTCATGGTGCCACGACTCGCGACTCGTGACCGAAACAGTCCTCAGGGCTCCGAGAAGAGGGGTGTCAGGAGGGGAGGCAGAGATAAAGACGCAGACAGAACGAGTAGGGATAAGATAAGAACAAGGATAGACCGTACAGACCACTGAACCGTCCCATCCTTCCTTTCTCTGTCTTTGGTTTAATGTACCTGTGGTACCCCACCAGAGACTCTCTTGAACTGTGTCTGAGGTGCCGCCCCTCCCGTCCCCAGACTTCCCTTACTCCGCTAGAGAGACTCGAGGTATCGGGAACACTAGGTGTCAAGTCGATTCCCTAGACAAAACGTCTCATACTACCCGACTTACGAACCCAAGGAGGGTTAAAACGCATAACTTTGGATTTGAATGACACTTCCATATTCCTCCACCCCGAAACCCTCCGCCAGTCCAGTACTCCCACCCCGGAAGTCCTTGCCTAGTCACTGGAGCGTGTACATCCTCTCTGGACTTCTTGAGAGTGTGGGGAAGGTAGTGCACTCCTGTGTCTCTTGGTCTTTCGTCCGACAGTAGTCTGCGACTTAAACGAGATGGAAGTAAAACCCGAAGACCGAAAGTCCTAGTACTCCTTATCTAAAGACAACAACTAAGTGGCGAGTCGGGACACCATAAGGGAATACCGTGGGACCTACTAGAACCTGTGTGCCTTTACGTACCCCACCCCACCTGTAAAGAGAAGTAGAAGTTCATCGAAGATTCGATGAAGAATCACCAGTCGACAAGGACCTAGTGTTCCTGTTCTCGTAGGTACACACCCTACACCGGGGTCTCACCTCCTTCTTCGTCAGACTGAGGAGTCCTCCGAACTCTAGAGAGGACCCCAGAAGGTCTTTGTAGAGTCTTCCATCCTCCTCGCGTAGTATCAGTATCCCGGTACCCGAGACCTCGGCGTGACCGTCCCCACTCGCCCCATCACCTTTAGTGACAATCACACTGACACTGGAGGTGTGTGTGGTCTCGACCTACCTATACTCTTGTGAACAAGGACCGGAAAGTCTAATTGAGACAAATGTGTTCGGGAGTGGAGGTATCTGTCCGGGTCTCCCCTTCATGTGTGTCCGGTCGTAGAGACCGGAACTGGACAAGTGAGGGGTGGTACGGGTAACGTCGGAGAGAGAGAAGGGAAGTAGGAGTGACCGAGGGACTGAGAGAAGAGACTGAGAGTCAGGGAGGACCTAAACCAACAGGTAAACCCTTCCAACCTTCACAATTAGCAAGTCAGTACAGGTTGAGAAACGTTGGGGTACCTGGTATCGGGTGGTCCGAGGAGACAGGTACCTTATAAGAATATGGCCTCCACCATCGGTAAGGGAAGAGTTCCCCTAGAAGGACTGAATTCCTAGTTTGGGTCCAGAGGACGTAACGTCCGTCTAAGAAATGATAGACTCGGTGGTCCCTTCGCAATAAAACAATGATAACCTTCGAGTGACGACACCCCTAAGACAAAGTGTGTAGACCTAGGTGTGACGGGCCCCGTCCACTCTTCGGGAGGACCTGGTGTAGACCATGGACCCCTGAGGGGGCACGGGACAGGACCTCTTACGTTTCGTCATCGAAGAAGAAAGTCAGTGAACGTTTCCATGAAAGTGGTGACTTTTCTCGTTGACTCAGGTGAACCCGTAGAGTCAGGATCATCGACTAAACGGAAGTATTTAATAAAGAGAACCCACTTAAACGGTGAATTTCCGTTTTTTTGTTACACTCATTTGGAAGAAGAATATTTAGAGATGTTACTGGTAAAAACCGTCTTTACTGTCTAACCACCCCTTTTAAAAAAGTCAACTCTTTCTCACACATCTCCTACGAACATCAGTTATAATTGTACACATACTCAGAGACCCTTAGTGCAATTTTCACCTCTAAGAACCCTTCGACGACATAACATGTCCCTCGAGGCGAGTGACGAGACACTACTGACTCCCCCCACCCTCTACCCTCCCTCCAGGTTCCCCCTCGTCTATATACGCGAGTACATCGACTAAGTACAACCACATGTCGTCTTTGATTGTGTCGTAACAACTCGTTAATATAAGGTTTAATTTTTTTTTAAATTTGTTCCCTTTTTATTTTTATTTTTTATTCTTTTCATCTCTCAGACTAAGTCTCCCAGACTTCATCGTTGACTGTACGTTGTAAAGATTGGTTGAGGGTCCGCTGCCGTGACTCTGGCGTGAAACTCCCCGGTCCGGAATTTAGTGAGTACTGTGGTCCCGTTTCAAGAGAGAGACGTGGGCACTACAGAAGAGGATTAAGTCCGTCACTTTAAGGATGGGCTTTACAACTTACTCGGATAATCCGACCGATAAACTTTTTCCTTCTCTGCAAAGAATATTGACTTTTCCTTTAGTAAGGTTTGACCTCAAGTCAATGTATTTGTTTCAAAACACTTACTACAAGAACAAACGAATGTTGACCATAATTATGACAAAATTTTACGACGTCTCTACCGTACCCTTAAACGACGCACATACACCACACCCCCCATCTATAGTAATACTGGCTTTTATGTGACACGCCTTTGGTACGGAAATTAGTCTCTTCGAATTGGTATTCGATGTAGAGCTTCCACCTTCCGCCAATACTCTTGACTGTTTTCAATTTTTTTTTTTATCAGTAAACGTCTTAGTCTCACCCCCGGAGGTGAGGGAGTGGAAGGGAAGGAAAAAAGACAGACCGACGCACCAGTGCCACCACAAACGGTAGAGGGGTCTCTCGGGTCGACCGACGGGTCGGAGGTAGTTTGCCGGGGTGACCCAGGAGAAAATCCCGTCGTCACCCTTCCTTCACGTTCCTCAAACCAAAATAAAACAAAGGGAAACTCAGACAACGGGTCCCGCAGGAGACCCACTACGATCTTCTATTCAAGAACAATACTAGTCTCGAGACACTGACAGGGGACGACAGGGGCCGGGTCCTTGGGTCCACGTCCGGGTCCCGTGGTTCGATCCGGGTTACTTCCTACGGCTTCCACTTCTCTCGACCAAGGGTGGTGACACCCGAAATCTTTCCTCGACCCTTCCCTTTTCGGTGTCGAAACTCTAGTGACTGGTGCAGGTCGTCCTTTAGCACTCAAGGTTCACTCACTATGTGTGCTACTCCTACACCCGACTCTTCCTGTGCCCTTTGAACTTACTCCAGTAGTCTTTTCGAGGTAGTTCTTCCATCGTTGACTACAATAGAACCTTCCCTTCCTTCTTAATTCATCACGGACTCTCCAGACTCTATCATGTCGGAAACTCTTGTCGGAGAAGGGTTTAGGACAGACCCTTACCGAACCCCTCCTCTTCTTTCGCTGCACAACCAAATAAAACGACGATCTCCTACGGTCACCGGGATCGACTCCGGTGTGACTTATGGTAATCGGTTTTCGTCTGAACCTTACGTGTCGTGTGGAACGGTCTTCCTAAGACAACGAGCGAGTTGTGCTGAGTCTTAGTCCACGTTTTTCCTTATGTCAATTCGAGAGATCGAAATGAAAGAATTTTCGTGCGAAAGACCCGTCTGCGAGATTAGCCCGTCGGGTTTAATAAGAGACATGAAGTCCTTGGGGGAATCGTAGACTAAAAGTCGAACTGTAAACATAAAATTTGGGGTTCATAAGTTAAAAACTCGGTAACCATCTATGTCTTATTATTACCGTCCCGACCTTTTTGAGGTACTACTAGAATTTTTTTTTTTCTTCCGATCTCGATAAAAAATTAAAATAAAATTTGAAATCCGAAGAAGTGTAAAGTTTCAAAATAGTTTGACGAAGGGGGAGGGTATTAAACTTGGTAACAAAAGGTTGCCTTTAAATTATTATTCTCGGTGGTACACGAAGACGAATTAAAACCTTCGAACACAATACGTCAGTTTCTAAGAGTAAACTTTTATTAAGGACAGGAATAAGCTTTTGACGGTCCCCTTATTTTAAACTTTTTGTACAACGTCGAGAGTTCAAATACAAAACGGATGTCGGTTCGTCGCGACCTTCTAGTTTCAAACCTCTCTTCTAGACTTCAATCTTGGTGACGGAAACGTTCCGAGAGTGTTTGGTTCTCGGCCTCGGGTCGTCGACGGACCGGCCCAGGAACCGTTAGTCGAGACCCCGCCTACCTCCGGGGACGCGAAGGAGGTCCGTCCCGGCCCGAAGTCCCGGGGACGCCGGATCTTAGTTTAGAGGTCTCTCTACCCGACCGCCATAAAAATCAGACGCCCACGTCGGGCCACATCCGAAGAACGTAAGGTGTCAAACGAATGCCCTCCACGCCCGTCCTCGGGACGGACACGAACGGCACGCGGCCCAGACGGGACTCACCCCCGGCAAACAGTTGGACTGTTTAGGTAGATTAGTTCAAAGTTCTACCCGTTTGACCCCGTACAAACGAGAAGAGTTCGACGGAGAACAAGAGAGAGATTTTTACTTATATCCATATACAAACACATAAACAAATACACTCGTACACACACGTACATACTGATATGTATTATATATAAAATATGTCGCCGTCACCACTACCTAATCAGCGATTCAGTACAGACTGAGAACTCTGGGGTACCTGACATCGGGCGGTCCGAGGAAACAGGTACCCTAAGAGGTCCGTTCTTATGACTTAACCCAACCGTAAAGGAAGAGGTCTCCCAGAAGGGGTGGGTCCCTAGTTTGGGTACAGAGTACGTAACTTCTATATATATATATATATATATAGAGGAAGTTACGTGTGTGCACACACACAAATGTATACATACAAAGAATTCGGGATTTCGGGGTAAGGAGAGAGGGAATAGTTTAGAGATTGAACCGAAAAGATTCAGAGACATCTTAACTCACATCTTACACTAAAGAATTTCGTGGTCTTGTCGTAACTCCGTTTGTCCTCTTGAAGGTTCTGGTAGGTATGGAGGAGGAAGTGGAGGAAACCCTTAAAGATAAACGACCACCGCTCGGACCGAGTTCCCAAGTTAACATGTAAGTTTTGCAATACTCAGTCTTTAGCATCCGTAGATTCATCCACACACTTAGTCTGTATTTCCACCGAGGAATTACTGTTCTAATGGTCGGAGCGTGGTGACTTTTACTTGAGCCGGACGTTTGCGGGGAACCCTGTCCGTCTTCGTCTTCGACTTGAGACCTGACGACCGTTTCCCACTACCCTTCGGGTCGCGGAAGGAGACGTCTACCCTAGACCCCCTAGCGCGACTCCCGTTCGCAAGGCCTCTTACAAGAGGCTACACCGTGGCCATGGTAGCTCCAAAGGACAACTGCCGCCAAGGGGGCCGTAGACAAGATCCTCTTCGTATGCTTCGTCGACGAACAAAAGTTGGACTAGTCCGAGGGGACCGTGAAGAGTTAAAGTCTCTCTACCCAAAAAAGGTGTCTCGGACCCAAAAGGTCACCACAGATTGAAACGCCAGGAACTATGTGAAAGACGGCAACTACTGTCCTCTTTGTCCACTTGACGATTCAAAGTGAGTTCGACAGGTGACTGATAAAAATGGGAGTCGTTCGACTTAGTCGAGGGACATAAGGAATGATCTTGTCTCCGCTAGTCGAGGAAAACTTGTTCTCCACTATTCGCTACGTAAGAGGAAACGGTATCTGGGAATGGGTTAAGTGGGCCTTTCAAGACATGTCACCTGAGTCCTCTTTGTCTCAGGGAAAGAGTATTGACTCAGGACTCAAAGCGTTCAGAGGGTAACCCTCATCGGGTCAATCGGTCGTGAAGAGAGACACCACGACCTTTGACCCCGATCTAAGGTACAAACCTACTCTCACTGTTAATGAAACTAGGGAAAGACGGAGAAGTTTAAAGTCGGGAGGTTCAGTAAACTCCATCTGGAGAATCTCAACTTCCACCTTCCCAATTCTTAAACCCCCGACAGTTCTACCTTATTTAGATAAAACGGTCGTTCTTCTGTTCTTTAACCTCCGCCACCCCCTTTTGGTCCCAATACTTCACTTAACACAGGGGCGGTCCAAGTCTTCAGGGTGGGGCGTCGTGGAGTCTTACACTGATATTGACCTCTATCCCAGAAATTCCTCCATATCATCCCATCACAATCAACGAGTCGACACAGACTGAGAAACGTTGGGGTACCTGACATCGGGTGGTCCAAAGAAACGGGTACTTCAAGAGGTCCGTTCTTACGACCTCACCCGAAGGTAAATGATGAGGTCCCCTAGAAGGACTAGGTCCCTAACTTAGGTCCAGAGACCGTAACGTCCGTCTAAGAAATGGTAAACTCGGTGGTGTCTTTGGGTTAAATTTTACTCTAGTAATCTCACCCAGGATCAGATCATACTGGTTACAGAAATATTCTCCCCTTTAAACCTGTGTTTTATGTGTGCCTTTCTTCCGTTCAGACGTCCGTATCCCTCTTCTACTGACAGATGTCGGTTCCTTCTCCGGAGTCTCCTTTGGTCAGAACGGCTGTGGAACGGGAACTGGGGTTCGGAGGTCTGTCACTATGTTATTTATAGACAACAAATTCGATGGACCCGACGCCATAAAACAATATCGACGGAATCGGTTGGTGTGACCTAAATCCATACTAGACTCCCGTGCGACCTCTCTCGATAATCTGCATGGACGAGAGATTTGACGAGGACTTACCCGCAAGGATCTGACTGTCCCTTATTTGTCGGGCAAAACAACCCACATAAAATATTTGGATGAAGAAACCCCCTAAGTCTTTCTTTCTCCCTTCCCCTGACTACATGGGACTCCTGTACTGTAACACGTCGAAAATAACACCCCCTTTTTCCGTGCTGTGGTCGTATGACCGTTAAAGAGTGTTATGGTCCACGCAATGTCTAACCACACACCCGAAAACACTTAACCAACGTATATTTACTCCTTGTAAATTTATTTTTCCTCTAGATCTTTGAAAGCGATCAAACCCCGAAAATAAATATCGATGAATACACGTCCCAAATAAAGGGAATGGGACAAAACACAAAACACAATACTGTCAGTTCGTCCGAAACCGTACTTCACGAGAGCCGAAGTCACAAGTGTCTCCCCCGGAGTTCGGGAGGGGAGTGAACTTTCTACTTCTATGACTGTTTGGACCGGGACTCACACCTAATCACCCTCCTCTTGTCTGATGGTCTTCGGACACGGATCGGGGTCTGTCGTATCCTCGTAGTCCCACCGTAACCGTGTAAGGAAGGTCTCAGTTCCACGAACAGGAATCGAGACTTGTTTCGCGACCGGATCTCGTTTCGAGTTCAGTACAGAGGGAGACGAAGACCCTTAAGTCTTCAGGTTCTCGCTCACCGTCAACACCGAAGACCTCAGAACCATCGTCTCGGGGGTGGACAGGNAGTGAACTTTCTACTTCTATGACTGTTTGGACCGGGACTCACACCTAATCACCCTCCTCTTGTCTGATGGTCTTCGGACACGGATCGGGGTCTGTCGTATCCTCGCAGTCCCACCGTAACCGTGTAAGGAAGGTCTCAGTTCCACGAACAGGAATCGAGACTTGTTTCGCGACCGGATCTCGTTTCGAGTTCAGTACAGAGGGAGACGAAGACCCTTAAGTCTTCAGGTTCTCGCTCACCGTCAACACCGAAGACCTCAGAACCATCGTCTCGGGGGTGGACAGGACTGGAGGGACAAATCAGTCCACTGTAACAGGAGGGGATTTGGTCCGAGTCCCGGGAGGTCGGACCACGACAGAGGGGTGGGAGAGGGAAAACCCGGGGTGACAAAGAAGAAACGGAAGAGACGAGTCTGTAAACGACAAGTCACAGTAGCAAAATCGAGACCCTCAATGAGGGTCCCTCTGCTAAACTAGGACGTCAGACCAAACCCTCAGAAAAGAAGTGGGTAAGATCCTCCTGGACTACGTCTCCTCCAGGCTGGCAGAACGCAAATGTGTGAAGGAGAAGACTCTTAGTTAACCACTATGAGTACCTTCTCGGGGGTCTGTCACATTTCCTCCACTCCAGACGTCGCGTCCCTTGGGTCTCCTCCGTGTGAATACAATCCAAAGAAGGGGAAGCCGTTTCGAAGAAACGGTTAAGAGACGAGATTCACAATCATGAGTCAAATCAAGTCAATTCAGTGAGTCAACACAGGTTGAGAAACGTTGGGGTACCTGGTGTCGTGCGGTCCGGAGGAACAGGTAGTGGTTGAGGACCTCAAATGAGTCTGAGTACAGGTAACTTAGTCACTACGGTAGGTTGGTAGAGTAGGAGACAACAGGGGAAGAGGGAAGAAGAAGTTAGAAAGGGTCGTAGTCCCAGAAAAGGTTACTCAGTCAAGAAACGTAGTCCACCGGTTTCATAACCTCAAAGTCGTTGTCAGGAAAGTTACTTGTGAGTCCTGACTAGAGGAAATCCTACCTGACCTACCTAGAGGAACGTCAGGTTCCCTGAGAGTTCTCAGAAGAGGTTGTGGTGTCAAGTTTTCGTAGTTAAGAAGTCGTGAGTCGAAAGGTATATTAGGTTGAGAGTGTAGGTGTGTACTGGTGACCTTTTTGGTATCGGAACTGATCTACCTGGAAACAACCGTTTCATTACAGAGACGAAAAAGTATACGACAGATCCAACCAGTATTGAAAGGAAACCTCCTCTTGAATCATCCACGTCGGAATACTACGGTCAACGGGGAATCGAGGTACTGATCTACCAGTCGAGGTCGAATCCGAGTGCAGTCTAAACTAAGTCAAATCTGAGTAAACTTCAAGTATAAAACGTGTTGGGTATCATCAGGGAGTTCTTAATAACAATTAACTAACTAATAACCGAGCACAAATAGGGATTCCCGACATGGAAGCTACTGAAGGACCAAGAGCCAAGAGAGAATCCTAAACCGGTCATAGTTGCAGGTACGAGTCACAACTAAGTTTAGACGGAGAGGAGACTCGAAGGGTTCGTGGAGGGAGACGGCGTACCTTTGCAATCTGAGTGAAGATTCTACAGGTGTGTATAATTACCTCATAAATGAATAAAAGTTTATCTACACTGTTACAAATCGTACGTCGACTTTAGTCTTTGACTCACAATTAACGTCTGTTTTAGTAGGGTATAGTTTTGTAGGGAAACAATTACAAATCTTTCTTTTGACCTCGGGTGTCACACCGTCTCGCTTCGGGACGACTACCAGGGTCTTTGCGTTCCTAAAAGATCCTTCATATATAGGTTTGTCCGAAGGGTCCACCGAGTCACCACTTCCTAGACGGACGGTCATGTCTGCTACACCAAAACCAGGAACCCAACCCTTCTAGGAGACCTCCTCTTTTACCGTCTGGTGAGGTGATAAGGACGAACATTTTGGGCACCTGTCTCCTTGGACCACCCGATGTTAGGTATGTCAGCGTTTTCTCAGTCTGTGTTAAATAACTGACTTGTGTGTACGGATGTAAGTTTGTTTGTCTGAGTATTCCTGTGTCAATTTAAACATAGAAAGGTTTCCAAACGTCCTTTATTCGGGTGTTCCTCACCACGAGAGGTCACCTTTAAATGTCTTGTGGACCCAAACCCCTCTTGAGACACCCTACAATCACGAGTCACTTTCACGAGAATTAAGGACCTCGGGTATAAGCCTCTTCTCACCGGTCTGGGTACTCGTCTAAACCCGGGGACGAGAAACTGAATTCCGACTCCCTTGACCCCTACCAATCGTATCCCTTCTCTTTAAAGACCCAACGTTCCGACGCCAGAATTTTATAGACTCCCTAACAGAACACTTTCTCCTTTACAGAAACAAGTTCCTCCGTGGGTGACCGTTTTGATGTTGCACCCCATTTTCCCCGTCCTTCTTTCTAAAAACAGGGGTGAGGTCCCGCTGGAAAGATTGTTACTTGAGACTTACACGACTTCGTCTCTACCTCGGTCACCTGTCCTACCTACACCTCATCCCCAACCTCCAGTCTTCTGGTGGATTCGGGGAAGGGTAGGACCTGAAGTACTAAGAAATGTAGACACAGGTGTCAAAATTTCTTACCTGACTCAAGATTGTGTCGAGTTTTTTAGTGTCACCGTCCTGACACTCTGCAACCTTTATTTTAGTAATATTCGACCAAGGAGTAATCAAGGGTCAGAACTTCTTACAGACTCTCAGTTAGACATCTTGGAGTCTCAAGAGATGTACCTTCTGACTCCCGACTCCCCTCAATATTTCTGAGTTGTTTTATCGTTCCCCTCCAGAGACGTCTATGTGGACAGCCTCTTGTCGTCTATTAGTAGACTCCTTCTTCCGGGGTTTCACTGTCAAAACCGAACTCCCTTAGGCCGTTGAAAGAGACAACGAGGACACTGTACCCCCGTTTCACTTTAGATGTGAAGAATACCAGACCCCTTACAGTCGTGAAGTTGACTAACCTACTTTAAATGGGTGTAACACCTCCCGTCAAGTGAGTTTCAGACGACTAAATTTATGTTTAGCGTACATGTTTGTGGGAGTGTCTTTGTAGTTCTTGTTACAGACTGGTTTATAGACTCGTGGTACCGGGTCAGTTCAACTGTGTATTTTACTTGGTAGTGTGTGACAATCGAGGTCCCGTATATCTTTGCCGCCGGTCTGTCTAAACCAGACCCTAACAGGAGACGGTTCGAGACCGAAAGTAGAAGTGGACTCTACCCTTATCCTAGTCAAAACAAAAAGTAAAAGTTTCTAAAAAATTACATCGGGCAAAAATTTCAAAAATAACTTAAACAATGTTATAACGAAGTCAAAAAAACCGTGTTCCGTACACCCTAGAATTGAAGGACTAGTCCTTAGTTTGCGTGTGTGGAACGAAATCCTCTGACGGTCTCTTCAGGGTCCCAGTAAAAAAGAATTCTCACCTATAATTTGTTTTGGTGCCGACCGATTGTTCTTCGTTTCTACTATGTGTCTGTTGGTCGACACGATACGGTTAAGATGGGGAAGTTGTATCTAAAACTCCGTTATTTATATCTTTTCGAAACTTTTTGAAATCTTGTAACGTTACCTTACATTCCGTCCTTAGGACTAGATCGTGAAGGGAGGGTTGAAAAGAAAAAATATTCACTGAGTTCATTGAGTCACCAAGATAAACAATCGTACACAAACCGGAATAAGTAGTCGGTTGAGGAACCTTTTCTGGGACTACGACCCTTTCTACCTCCCGGCCTCCTCTTCCTCCACTGTGGTTGAGTTACCTGTACTCAAACTCGTCCGAGACCCTCTGTCTCTTTCTGTCCCTTCGGACCGCACAACGTCAGGTGTCCCAGCACTTCTCAGTCTGTGTTGACTCGTTGACTTGTTGTGAGTACGTCCTTCGTGGACGGTGGGACAAGAGGTCCGTATTCTTTTCCGGTGGACACCGATCAATAACTCTCCTACTCTACCCGACCCTTCGGACTTCACTACATGTAAAGACGACATCCACTATCCGTGCGTGCACCTAGGCTCGCCTACCGTACGGGGACTCTCCTCTGTATGTCCTGCTCCGTGTGACTCGAAACCACCTCCGCGCATCCGCGAGAGGGTTGTCCTTTCCGACCCCTCTTGAACTCGACACACGTTCGTACATGGTACGTGTGGGTCTCCCACACTTTTCCAAATCCTGAGTGTAGTATTCAGAGATCCTTCTCGTCCCGATCCGTGAGGTCTACTGAGAGATTCTGTAGCCCTTGCCAGCCCCGACCTCACTCTCGAGGGTCCGTACCTCCGACCATCCCAAACTCAGAGGGCGATCACGGTTTCCTGTCCCACGAGTCTGGAAGTCTAGTCGAGCAGGTTACACCCCGTGGCGACCCCCTCCGTTCCCCCTCCGTTCTCCCTCCGAGCTCCGACGGTCGAAAGTTTGCGTTTTACCTGAGTCTGGGGAACAATACATACGGGAGAGAGGAACCCTGTGTTGACTAATAAGAGTCTGTAAACCCCACTACCGGTCCCTACTCCCTCTGCCGTGAAGAGGGTTGGGATGGGGAAGTCGGACGCGTCTTTTATAGTCGTTCCGCTCTGTACCTCTGACCGATCATACCTCCTGAAGCGACCACCGGGTCACCAATACTTAAGCGGACGGTTACGAGGTAGGGACCAGACCCTCCTAGGGTGCACGACGTCCTATTGATTCGGGCACGCGGTGTCGATGCCTCGGACACCAAGACCTCTAGTCCTCGGTGTGGGTGCCCTTGGACACACGAGGTCCGGGGAGGAGACGTTATTCCTCCTCGGGGACACGCAACGGTGATCTCTTTCGGGTGCCCGTCGTTGTTTCTGGGTCGTGTCGGTTTCTCTCCTTAGTTTTTAAAATTCAATTTTTTATTTTATTCTCATCCCTCCGTACTCCAGGTCAACGGTATTGGACCAACGCATTCTCTCCTGAGCTCCCGTACAAACTCGGTCTTAGGGACTTTGCCTACCCCTACAATTCTGGACGAGATCGAGACCCCAGGATCTCGTAGGTGGCGTGAGTCAGGGCACCCACGGAGGTAGTTACTCGTGTCACAAAAGGTCTCTGTGCCAGGTACACCGTGCGAATTTTCCCCCGTACAATTCTTGGCTACACGACTTCAAAAACAAGGGTGTGTAGGGTTTTACTTTTCACGGTGACGAGAAGCGTTAGGAGGTCTCCGACCCTTTTTTTTTTTTTTCCTTTCTTTCTATATGACTCGAGATTTACATAACGGTCGATTCATGTGAACCCCTATCTTCACTTGTCCTTTTCTTTCCTCCGTGTCAATAACTCCGTTGTTGAGTCTGAATGAACGTAAACTATATCTGGTGTGAAATTTTTATCTACCCACCAATTTCCGACGTCATTAAATACCTTGATAGACGACCGAAGGTCCTTTCAACTGCGCAGACCTGACTTAGCTCTCTTAGTCACATTTAGAGGCAGGTACCGATTAAAATCTCTGCAGACCAGGAACTTCCTCAGAACAGTGTCCGTCTACCCCACCCTCTGTCGCAAACTCCTCCCTTTCGAACTCCACGGTTTACTTCGAGTCTTCCAATTTGGGTAAAAACACCGGCTATTTAGGACTCGTTGTCACTTGACCCAGTACCCGTCTCAACGTATGTCGTTCGGCTGAAGGGACGACTCCGGTGCCCTCAGAACTTCCTAGGGTTCCTTTAATAAATTAAGGAGATCCAGACCCCACAGCACACGTATGTACGCACAATTCAACGAAGTCAGCACAGACTGAGAAATATTGTGATACTTGACCTCGGGAGGTCCGGAGAGACAGGTGCCCTAAGAGGTCCGTTCTTATGACCTCATCCAATGGTACGGGAGGAAGCCTCCTAGAAGGACTGGGTCCCTAGTTTGGGTACAGAGAACGTAGAGGACGTAACCGTCCACCCAAGAAATAGTGATCACGGTGGACGTTTCGGGACCCCAAAACATGGTAGAGAAATTTTTTAACTCGAATGAGAGGAACTTTCGGTAGGGTTTGTCCTATCATGCCACTGGCACCCAAAAGGTCCCAAACTGAAGGAATACAGAAGTTATACCTTTACCGAGGGAGACACAGCACCTGAAGTTTCGGGATCAATCCAGTAATCCCTAGTAACTCTTCGAAAGGAGTAATAATCGATCCCTTTTACCAGGAGGGACGGACGAAGGGCGTAGGGAGACAAGAGCATATATGAGACGATACAATAGTAAACGAATACAGAGACGATACCCGAAGGGACTACCGAGTCAACCATTTCTTAGACCGAGATTACATCCTCTGGATCCAAGCTAGGGACCCAACCATTCTAGGAGTCCTCTTCCCGTACCGTTGGGTGAGGTCAAAAGAACGGACCTCTTAGGGTACCTGCCTCCTCGGACCGTCCGATATAAGGTAACCCAACGTTCTCAGCCTGTGTTAAATCACTGATTTGGTGTTGGTGGTGACGAAGATGTTCAGACGTCTCTTCTTTAAGACAGAATAAGTAGGGACATCACAGAGGATATAGTGTCGGGAACCGTGACCCTTCTCAAGTCAATACTGTGTTACACTCGACTTGACTTTCCTAATCCGAGCACGACAATTACCATTTAATATGAGGCCTGGTGGACATTAAAATTTAAGTTGAGTGACTCCGGTCTGACTTCTTCCCGCACCGGATTAATAACCACACCGAAAATATGAGGAGTCTTGTAACCAAACTCACATGAATAACAATGTAAAAACTAATGATGATAATAATATAATAAGACTTCCTTCCCTTTTACCCTCGTTTCTCTGAAAGACTTTATTGACATATTAACGAATAAATTCTTCTGTATAACAGTCCTTTACTTCGTAACTCTTAGTACAATATTATCAAAAAAAAAAAAACGACAATGACCAATTAACTAATAAATTTTTAAAATAATCTCATATCAATGCAATGTTACACCTCTTCCGTCACCGTGGGGTGAGGTCATGAGAACGAACCTTTTAGGGTACCTACCTCCTCGGACCACCCGATGTCAGGTACCCCAGAGTGTCTCAGCCTGTGCCGACTCGCTGAAGTGAAAGTGAAAAGTGAAAGTACATGACCTCTTCCGTTACCGTTGGGTGAGGTAACGAGAACGGACCTCTTAGGGTCCTTGTCCCCTCGGACCACCCGACGGTAGATACCCCAGCGTGTCTCAGTCTGTGCTGACTTCGCTGAATCGTCGTCGTCGTCGTGCAATGTTACAACGCAATCAAGGATGACGTGTCGTTTCACTCAGTCGGTATGCACACACACGCGAGTCTACAAGTCAGAACAGACTGAGAAACACTGGGACGCCTGATATCCGTCCGAGGAGACAGGTACCCTAAGAGGTCCGTTCTTATGACCTCACCCAACGTACGGGAGGAGGTCCCCTAGAAGGGCTGGGTCCCTAGTTTGGGTGCAGAGGCCGTAACCATCCGTCTAAGAAATGGTCGTCGCGATGGACCCTTTGGAGTATGTATATGTATAGAGAATGGAAAATCCCCCTAAAGGAAGGGTGAATCCAGTGGTGTCTCGTAACTCATCTCAAGGGACGCGATACGTCAGCCAAGAGTAATCAATAATAAAATATGCATCACAGTTGTCACACATATACAGTTAAGGTTAGGGGGCCAAGTACAGTGGGCGAGAAAGGGAGAACCATAGGTATGTAAACGACAGATGCAGACACAGATAAAGACGAAATGTCTACTCTAGTAGACATGTCAAATCTATTGTGAGGATTCTACGAGAGTCTTGTGAAGAGTCTCGTACGAAGGACGTTGTGTAGAGGTGGTCTTACGAACGACACTTCCGAAAGATCATCGGCTCTGTGATTCCTCACGGTGACCTAGAAAATAAAAATAAGTAGAAATTCGAAAACTTTTGTAAAGTAGCATCTTTTAAAGTTCAAAATATACTTTTATCTGATCATAGTACTTGACGGTACACGGGTAGAGTGAGTACAAGCCACTAATAGTGAGTCAGTCAGAACAGAATTGCTATGAGTGGGGAGGGGACTTGCCTCATAAAAACTTGTTTAGGGATTGTGGTGTAGGAAAGTAGATATTTAGTAAAATCATTTACTGCGATTTTATCGTCTTGAGTCTTTTCTGATTATTATGGTAATAACTAGACTTTTTAATTTTTGTGGAAATAATAGTAGTCAAAAGACAGTCACTAGTTTAAAGAGGTTAGGAGGTATTAGAAAAAAAAAATGTAAAAAAATAATCATAGTTACAGGTTGATTAAGTAATTTATCAACTATAGAAAATTGAAAACTTTTATACAATATAAGGTAGAGGTATAGTAAAAAAGGGGAACGTTAAATAGACAACTTCCTAAAAGGTGATAGACCTAAAACGACTAGTATAAAGGTTCCATAGTAAAGCAACATAAGACACAAAACCTTCATCACCACTCTAGAGCTTCGAAATGACCTAGGTCCAAATTAAGCCGTTCTTATAAAGTATTCGTCACCTTAAAGAAGGTAGTCATGAGTGTCTTACAGACTCAAAACGCTACACTTGTCGGTCACTATTAATGACGGATCTAGGTAATTAAGTGATCCTTTTCGTTATAAGATTGAAGTAAGACAAAACAATTAATTAGTAGATTTCATAGTTATCCTACAAATCGTCCTAGGGACCTGAGAATTGAGGATCTACGGTCATCGTAGGAGAGCCAACTCTGATAATTTTTATACACATCTATAACAGTTTATAGGGGGTACCCCGTTTTAGGACTAACTCTTAATGAACAAATATGTATAAACTTGTGTATTTATGCGAATCAAATATCTTTGTAAAGAAGGAGGATAAAGAATCTTAGTATCGTCTTTTAATGTGAGTTAAAGAGAAAAAAATGAGTTGTTTTATATAGGACCCTAATGAGCATAATATATCTCTGTAAAGGGGGAAATAAAAGTACCGACATATCATGAGATGATACGGTAAGGAAGGATATAAAAATCGTGAGAAGGTCGAGAAGATGTGTCCAACATGTCTTACCTGGGTATTGGTAAATCCATTGTGTGACTCTTTCAAAATCCACTACTTCGCGACTCTTTTTCATCTGTCGTTTGAAGTTTTTTGTCTTATTAAATAGTAGAAGAACTAGGATAGACAGTTATGAAACAATACGAGGTTTTGTTCGAAGTGAGACAAGAAAGGATAGCTACTGAAAGATTTTTTTAAAAAAAGATAAGAATTTTGTATTTCAAAAGGTTTATATTCTTTTCATATAAAAACCGTAAATTTTTTACTAACAGTAACAAAATAGTAAGGACTTGGACCTAGATCCATACACGAACAAACGGTTAAACACCTACAATCTAAACCTGTTAAAATTCGACGGGTCTCGAAATAGTCAAAAAATGTCATGTAAAATGATGAATGAAAAATAAAAGCCTTAAAACCCCTGAAGAATAGAGTGACACGGTTCCTCTCACTGACAGGTGATGTCGCCAGGGATTAGGAACAGTGGTCCTCTTATTTCCTTAATAAGATTACATGGGTCGTCCTAATTTGACTCCTTGAACCTTAAGGGTTAGCAACGATATCTTATCGTTGATTTTCACACCTAAAGGAGACGTCTAGTCGTCCGTTTTTTACGATGTCCTATACTCCACCCCAGTCTTTGAGGGAACTACGTCTTTATCAAGAGTCTCACTCCTAAGACTCCGACCGGGCTGGGCTCGGAGGTCGATCCAGTCTCCTTTACTTCGGAGTCGAAGGTGGTCCCTGTATGTCTTCTCGGGACTCGAAGTCGCCCTACTACCCGACTGGGAACATGGCAAAGTATCTTCGGAACCTCGTGTCGTTGGATGAGAGTGACTGTTTACTCTTCTGGTCCGAGTTTAATTAATAAAACCGTAATAATAGTAGGTCTGGTTAAGTCATGTAAATAAATTTCGACTTATAATTTTAGATAAATAAAGGATCGAGTATTCGACAGGAGGGACGGGGTACGCGGGGGGGGGGGGGGGGGGGGNGGGGGGGGTAGAGTCAATGTAATATCCTCGACTTTGAAGTCCTTTAAGAAGTAAAGGTATACTTATAGCGTAAGACACCAAACTTTTTCATGTTTTTGAGATCTTACGTGGGGTAAGACTACACCGTGGGCCCCCTCCTTAATCTCTTCCAGAACCCTTCCTCCCTCCCGAACACACGCGCGTACGACTCAACCGCCTTTCGTCTCGTCCGTTATTTCTTATACGAGAAAGAACAAAAATATTCCTTTATAAACCATTCCTGCTCCGTACGTCAGACGATTGAGTCTTCAAAACCTACGGGAAAAGGGTTACCAGGGGTTTAGTAAAGTAGACTTGGAAAAGGGTAAGTCGATTTAAAGGACTAGTTGATTTGAGTGGAGAGACTTGTTAAATAAAAATGTCTTAACGTTAAAAAAATCGTAGACAAAAAAAAAAAAAAACTAAATAAATAAACCGACGAGACCCAGAATCGACATCGTACACCCTAGATCGAGGGGCTGGTCCCTAGCTTGGATCCGGGGGACGTGACCCTCGAGTCTCAGAATCGGTGACCTGGTGGTCCCTTCAGGGTCGTAGACAAAAATTTTAATAGGGAACAGATGTTTATTATCCAGTCACTATCGTACAAGTTCTTGTTTGAGATTTTACATTATATTGAAACATAGTACCTTTGCACCCTGTCTAAAGAAACCCGGTCAATTTTATGGTAGAGCTTGTTTATAAACGTGAAGACATTAAAAAAGAGAGAATAAAGAGACAAAGTCCCGAGTTCTACGTGCATAGACGAATGGTGACCAAAAACGAGTAGAAATTAGTATGTTTATCGTAGAGCATAGGAAGGTGGAGGAATGACGAGGGGGTGGGCGGAAGTAATCTTCCAAGGGAGACAAGAGTAAAGGAGAAAGTGAAGTAACACTCGTCGACCCGATACACGAATGTCGTTTAATCGACATTTTATTTCGTCGAAGAGGGGGAAAAAAAGAAAAAGAAAAGGTTCCACAACACCCTCTTCTCCACGAATCTCTTTAATAGGATGTTATTCGTTCACACCTACTCCAATCCTATTCGTCTTCAGTCGAACACTCTCTTAAGTGGGGGGAACTACTGGGACCACACCAGGGAAAGGGAGACCCCCAGGGAACACGTAGTATGACCTACGAGAGAGAACTCAAGAAATCGTCTCCGTAAAAGGGGAGCGAAGAACCAAAAGTGTCTGTAAGTGGTTTACTTCAGGGGCAATTTTACACACAAGAAATTTTATAACTGTGGGTTGACGTCAGAAGTGCAACAACCGGAGTGAAAAACACATGTAAATTTTTACGTTGTCGTTAACAGCGTCAGTAGGTAGTCAAATTTTTCCTTCCGTCGGTGGTTTTAACACATACCAGACCTTTTAATTAAGATTTCCGTTCCTTTCTCCTTCCTTATTCGACCTCCGTATACACCTTCAACAAAGTCGGAACAAACTAAGATGCACTCGGGTCATCTGACATCGGGCGGTCCGAGGAAACTGATACCCTAAGAGGTCCGTGCTTATGACCTCACCCAATGGTACGGGAGGAGGTCCCCGGGAAGGGGGACTGGGTACCTAGCTTGGGCATAGAAAATACAAAGGACGTGACCGTCCGTCCAATAAATGGTGATCTTGCTGGACCATTCGCCCTCCGTATAAATTTCGGAATCACTTGTGAGTGTCCATAAACTCGAGGAGGCAATTTCATGACTTACTAGTGTTTGTCCTTGTGTGAAACACTTCAGTTATCTCGGAGACGCGAACCAGACTTCGTACAACTGTTCCACTACGATCGATAGTAGTGAACCGAAGAGAGGACCACTACGACTTTAGATTATATAACAGTGGAGAGATAAACTAGGGTGAATTGTGTCTACTCGAGTGCTACTCACTCACCTTTCTTGTGAAGGTACGACCATACTCCAGTAGAATGTGGAACGACCTAGGAGGTTGTAATATGGGTCGCCAACAGTTTTAAAAACACATATTTCGTCCTTTTATAGGAGACAAGGTCTATTTTGTAATACACCGTAACTTATACGTTTCGTCGGTCGCCTCGTAAACTCGTGGAACTTAGATAAAACATTGAATGTGTGAACGTGGTGACATGAAAATTCGAAAGAAATAAAATTTCGTGAGCTTCTCTTAAGCCTTTGACAAACCAATCTGTGTTTTTGACCTTGGGCACCCTAATCCTTACGGTACACTAGAGTAAAGGGTCAAGACGGGAGAAATGAAGGTTTGAGAACAAAACCAATATCTCACACCTCTACTAAAACTGAGTCTGTACGTTCACCTTCCTATACCAATCTGAAAAGAAAAAATAATTTAAATGAAACATTGGAGTCTTGTAGGAGACGAAGGAGTCTCTACCGATGTCCTCGTCCTAAGAGTTTAACGGTATCTTTGATCAATTAGACTATCAGGTCCGATACCAAATATCAGAGCTTAAACAAGTAGAGCTCACAAAATTTAATGACAGGCTCACTAATTTGTATAAATTTTAACGTCAAGTTTACTTTACAAACGTCTTAGAGGCTTCATGGCACCGTTTGTGATACTCATTTCTTACACCAAAGGTCTCTCTATTGACCATCGAAACCATCGAAGGACCTTTACTTCAGTGGTTTTACCCACTCTGTCCTACCGAGCACCCGAGGGGTAATTCTTGGTATCTGTCAAACCTACCCCCACCAGGTAGAAGATAAACCCCTAACAACCTTGTGGAAGAGACGGGGTTAAAAACACTTACCTTCTTAAAGAGATCAACGACGATACGTTCGATTCCTACGACCTCTGTTCACGAACCTTCCAGAAGGGCCCAGATTCCTAGAACCCGACGCACCACGTTACCCCATTACTAATCGTGGACACAGACGAATTTAAATTTAAGAGTAGGTGTTAATTTTAATGTATGTTAATTTTTAAACAAAGACGTCAAAGTGATCGGTATAAAGTTCGGGAGTCATCGGTGAACACGGATACTCTACGACATGACTTACAGACATAGTAGTGTTTTCCAAGATGACCCGTCTCGACAGGATCTTACTCTCGAGGAGTACCCCTAAACACCGACGAGACTCCAACGAGAACGTACAGGGAGTATTTGGTTGTATCCTAGTAGAAACATCAGTTGTGTCTGTGGGGGACGTCCCACGACCTCGATACATGCACTTTCTATTCTACTCCCCTCTCTGACCGTTGGAAAAGATATCAGGAGTAAGGATCACCAGGTCCTATCTTCCTCTCTCATTTGACTCCGAACATAGTCCCTTAAGGGAATTTCCTAATACTTCCCGTTCCTGTCACTACTTCTCTTTCGTAAGACCGAGGTCCGACGTCAAAGACTTAGGTTAGTCGGTGAATGTTCGAGACAGTAGAACCTCTTCAATTGGAGAGACACTGAGTCAAAGAGGAGAGTCCTATTATTACCATAATTGGAGTAACCTCATAATTCTCTTAATTCACTCTGTGAAGTGTCACGGATTAAGGATCACTAGCGAACTAGATAAAACGACAACAACAAGTGAACGATTCAGCACAGACTGAGACGGTGGGGTGTCTGATATATCACGCGGTCCGGAGGGACAGGGAGTGATAGAGGACCTCAGACGGGTTCAAGTACAGGTTAAACTATATATAATCGATAAAAATAATAACAGTTTTCCACGAGTTTTATCCTTGAGATAACACCTTCGGTAAGAAACTTATTGTCCAAGTTTGTGTACTTCGTACTCTTTGACTAAAATTTTTACAGGCATAAATTTTAAAACAAAGACACACCTACACCTTCTTACCCCTTACTACCCTTATTGACTCTGTATATACCGTAAATATTTAGGTTGAAAATCTCGATCTGAGGGACTCAAGTTTAGGGTCAGACAGTAAATAATCGACACTCTGAGACTGTTTTATTAAAAGGACACGGAGCCAACGGAGTTGAATATTACCCCTATTTTTACTTCATGAATAAAGTAACCCAGGAACACCCGTAATTCATGTAATTGTGACTACTTCACGAACCGTCTTACGGACGGTATCTCATTGGTGATTTCGATCGAATTTAAAAAAATAGAGTCTTTGTAGAGAGAGAAAAAAAAAAAGAAGTCACCTATCTGTACTCCCTCTTCCATGACCCCCTCTTCACTTCTTAAAAAACTAGAGGACAACCGGCCTACTCCGACGAAGATCAAGTACTCTGTTTCATACCATCCGGTGATTACCAAAAGGATTCAGGTCAAGGTTATCGGAACATTAATCGTCCTTAGGTATGAACCATCTTAATCTTAAGACTGGTGTCCAATAGGCGACTCGAATCAAAACCTAAAACACCACTCAAAAGAATATACAAATACACAGAAAATCACCCGCTAGCCCTCCTTGACATAATCCATCGTTGCGTCTACGGTAAAATTTGACCTCACTGCATCTCGTAGACATAGACGACTCGACCGTTTAACGAGTATAGGACGGCATAGAGTTCAGCGTCTCCTCGTCGGCGCCCTCCGTCTCTCACCGGATTCATGTCGGGAATAGACACACCACACCCTCCTCTCCCTCAGGCGGGAAGTCAGACCCGAACACACTGCAACTGACAGACCGGTGTACCTGTCACCCCACGTCTACAATTGTGTTCAAGTGCACCCGTGACCGCAATACGGCACTAAGGTGACTCCTGTTCTCCCTCGAGAAGAAACTGGCTAACTCCTTCAGAAATCCTCTCACAGACGTATATCCTTCACGAGATACTCCATACATACTAATAACATAGGTAAAAGATCTACTCCTTCGACTCCAATACAGTTAAACGGATTTCACTTTCACAATCAGTGAGTCACTATAAACTGAGAAAAGCTCGGGTGTCTGACATCGGGTGGTCCGAAGAGACAGGTACCTTAAGAGGTCCGTTCTTATTATCTCAACCAACGGTAAGGGTCTCTACCCTAAAAGGACTTGGTCCCTAGCTTGGGTCCAGTGGAAGTACCGTTCGTCAAGAAATGGTAGACTCGGTGGACCCTTCGGGTCAAACGGAGTCCAGTGTGTAAATCATCTTCCATCTCGGACCCAGGTTGAGATCCGTCGAAACGAGTTCCAGAGGGTAAGAATCGATGAACTGTTAACGGCACGAACTTTGAGGAGACCCTAAGACGGTACCCGGAGTGACTCTCGTGTCGTGAGTAGGGGTTTACCTTTTGTTTAGTGGTCTCAACGAAAACAAGGGTAATTTGTTTCAAATAGTCTTTTACGAGAGTGACAGTGGTAACTCTCACAGTAGAAAATTTGGCCTTTATGGCTAAGAGAGAGAGGGGTCCACGTTGACTACAAGGGATCCTCCTCCTTTGCCGTTGGGTGAGGTCATGAGACGGACCTCTTAGGGAACCTGTCTTCTCGGACCACCCGATGTCAGGTACCCCAGTGTCTCAGTCTGTGTTGACTCTCGGACTGTGTGTGTGTGTGTCGTCATATTCCACCACGATCACCATTTCTTAGACGGACGGTTACGTCCTCCGTATCTCTACGGCCAAGTTACGAACCCAGTCCTTCTAAGGGTCCTCCTCCCGTACCGGTGCATGAGGTCATAAGAACGGACCTCTTAGGGTACCTGTCTCTTCGGACCTCCCGATGTCAGACATCCTAGAGTTTCTCAGTCTGTGTTGACTTCACTGAGTCTCGTGTGTGTGTCGTCTTATTCTCCACTCATGCGGAACTCGGGGTGGTAGTTCTAAGTGCTCGATGTGTTATTGGTGTATCTGTGCGTGTGTCTACGTATTTATACGGAATTACATAGACACCTGAAGAAGGGAGAAATCCATGGTAATGATAGGACTTGAGGGACTTAGTTAAAGAACTGAACCATCTCAGTGTACACACCTTAAATCGACCCTGAACCGGTACGAGACGACGTGCAAACTTCATGTGACCTAGAGGTACCCTACGAGGACATCCACTTTATAGTCGGGTCCAGGTTTCCCAGGTAGATGCCTCTGCAGACGAGGACTCCGGGGCACTCATTAGAGGACCGGTACGGCACTCACCCTCTTCGTAAACGAGTCGTGGATCTGCGACTGACGACACGTCCGTCTTGGTCTGGAGACCCCCTCTCTCTCGTAGCGTCGCTGTGCCCCCGACGTCCGCCGGTCTCCGTCGCAAGATCGTTTGCCGCAAAGGAGAGAGGGAGAGAGGAAGGGATTATCCTCACCTAGGTACGACACTATCCACTCTATCGTGTGTCCGTCTAACAGGTGGTCTACCATGTTAGAAGATAAATTCTTTATAAACTTTCCCGTTGTTTTATGTCGTCTTTGGTAGGCTGTCAGGTGTACCGATTACGTTTTAATCGGTTCTACTACCGCCGCCGTCACCACCCCCGCGACACTCCACTCTACGTCCGGTCCGTCCCTCCTCTGTCCGGGGCAGACCTCCCCCACGACAGACACCTCAGGCTCCACAAAGAGGTGGTAGCGGAACACCCCGAAACCGCATGGAGAGACTTGGGTCTACGCACCGGACCCAAACGTTTAACAACTCCAGTTCCCACTACCCGTGTTGGCACCACTAGGTCCGACCGGATACAGACCTACTCGGCTCCTGTAGAGAGCACAAGAGAGAACCCCACGTCCCCTTTAAACTCACAGTAATGATCAGACACCGAGAGAAAAGTAAAGACATAGAGACAGTTTCCCGGAAAACAAAAAATTTTTATAGAACTAAATAAATAAACCGATACGACCCAGAAAGAACGCTGTGTGCCCTAGAAGTCAGTGCCGTTCGTTTGAGAACCGACACGTGTGCCCTAGACTTCCCCAGAAGGTGCATCGTACTCTTGACAATCAACTCCAAACGTTCAAGATAAAGGGGTTGGTCTCCAACTTGGGTCCCGGAGGGTGGAACCCTCACGTCTCAGAATCGGTGACCTGGTGGTTCCTTTAGGGTTTACCGTGAAGGAATTACAAGGTAATGTCGTCATAACCATGTTTTGAGATGCGTAGTGTCACTTGTACTGACACCGATAACAATTAACTGAAAGAAACAACGAGTTTTACGACTCGATTTGTGAGAGGGATTTTTATCAATTATGTGTAACTCACCAGTAATATGTAGTTCGGGACCAACCTTACGACGGCGACGACGACGATTCAGCGAAGTCAACACAGGCTGACATGCTAGGGTATCTACCGTCGGGTGGTCCGAGGAGGTAGGGACCCTAAGAGGTCCGTTCTTGTGACCTCACCCGACGGTAAAGGAAAAGGTCCAACCTTACTCAAGGTATATAACAGGGTAAATTGGTGATGTTGTTTACTCTATTCATAATAGTAATAGTAAAATTAGAATGTGCGCCTTTTCCCTCCGGGTCTCTACAATTTATTAAAGGGGTTCCGATGTGCCAATGGTTCTCCTCCTTAAACAGATAAGGTCTCAGTTGTGAAAATCTACGGCCCGAGAGTATACATGTAAAAGAGGAGAGTAGGACGCTGGCACGATACGTGTACGACAGTAGTAAAGATTTTGTCTCTCGTAATTTCCTTGAGGGACCCTAGTGTCCGGACTCAGTCCAGACAGACGAAAAGGGGGATCAAAATGACTCTTTATCAACTGTATTTAACGACACATTCAAATTTCACATATATCGTACTACTACACTAACTGTATATAACACTTTACTAACGATATTATCTGAAGTAATTGTAGGTAATAGAGTCTCTCAATGTACTTTTCTTTTCTTTTTTTTAAGAGGAACACTACTCTGAGAGTCTAGATGAGAGAATTGCTGAAAGGACATGTTAAACGTCGCCTTAATCGATGTCACTAGTACGACATGCAGGAGTCCTGAATAGATAGAATACGAACCTAAACACACGGAAAACTGGTCGAACGAGGGGAAGAAGGAGGAGGAATAGGGAACAGAGACCATTAGACTAGAGGGAAAACACTCAAACCAAAAAAGTCCAAGGTATACACTCTGGCATGCCATAAGGAGAAAGAGTCAGTTCAAACAGACTGAGGCGTCGACCCGTGAGAGAGGGAGGGTCGTCGAAGAGATTGAGGGGGAGAAAGAGACTTGACCGGAGGAGTCGGAGGTACGCACTCTGAAGACACTGTATAACTGTAGTATAAAACGATGAAAAGTTCAGAATAAAGAAGGAGAAAGTCCTATAGGGGGAAGGATAAGGAAAGAGGAGGTAGAGACAACGATGTTCTGTCAGGTCTGATTAAAAGAATGGGGAGTGTCATCATAATTTTCCCAAAGGTAACCAAAGACCAAAAACGTGTTGTTTACCACAACGAGGTGTAACACGGAACTGAAGATCTGTAAGATCTCGGGGTCTCTGTGTGTGACGGCAGAACATAAGTTCTCCATCCACTTGCTGGCCTACCAAAAGAGATGATTGATCAGGGATTTTGATGTTTCTTCTCCACAGACACACAGAAACACACACCCATGTAAGTGGTGTTAGATCTTGATATTTTGAAACCCGTACAAAATGAAAGTCTACATTTTTAGGTAAATTTACAGTTACACCAATATCGTTGCTGTAATACTCTTCTCTACTACCAGTAGTAAAAACAGTTCCTGAGGGTCTTCTCTCAACAACTGAACCTCCCCGTCTGGTAGAAAAGTAACTTGGAAAACTGGTAGTATCTCCCCTATGACTCTTAAAGCTACAAGTCAGGAACCCTACGTCTACAGAAGGAACCTTAATGTTGTCTGCTACTTTGTCTTTACCCCAACTGATTGGGTAACGGGAACATAGTGTTCTCGTCTTTCCTTATTTTTGACTTGTCCGAGGACACAAACAGTAAGGGGGCTCCCGAACCAGAGGAGAGTTCGGACGCGGAGAAAGACAAAAGGAGAGACCTCCCAAGGTCATCGTTCGCAGAGACACAATTAATTGAGCCGCACACCGAGTCTTTCAGGACTGTCGTTTATCGATTACAAAACCTACACGTGTGTCAAATTCCTAATCGAGGTAAGGTTTCCTGTCGAAGTGCGACGGTGGGAGCCACTGGGTTCCGGTTGGAGCCCAAGCCCCGGTAGAAGGAAGACGATGGTAGTACGTGTACCCGGAGGAGAGGAGTAAGACTCGAGAATCGAAAATACTGTTTCATTTGGTTAAATTCGGAAAACTAAGTTGCATTCATTTTAGTCTTTCTGTCCTTCTGTGTGGAACGTTGACGGTTATTTTTGGTTGTGGGGGCGGTGGGCGGGGAGTTACGTAACCCAATAGACAACGTTACGATCAAAGAAGGTGGTACTCTTAAAGTATGTTATATAATTTTGGTATATATTATATATTTTATATGAATGTCACGTCAAAATGTATACTTCATCGGGGTGTCGGTTTAGGGAATTCTATACACACACCATTCTTTGGTCGTACCATACCCTGAAGGAACCGAACTGAAGACCATAAAAATTGATGATACAGTACGTTTCAAACGTTTTACCGTCGGGCGTCCAGAGTAGACCGGAGAACTGTACGAAATCAACCGAAACAGATGACAAGAATTTTTTAATATTGAGTTTTACAAAAGTCTTTTTTAAACTTAAAGACCCAAAAGAACGAGATTTAAACACAAGGGAGTTCCGTTAAAAGAAAAGAAAAAAAAACCGACGTATACGTCGTACGTCTTAGAATCAAGGGTCTGATCCCTAGCTTGGACACAGGGGTCGTCGCCTTCGTGGGAGTACCGGTATTAACCATCCTCGAATCATGGTGACAGGGACGTCCTTTACTTCTTATGCATTGTACCGTGGTTTGAGTTGAGTTCACGTGTTTCAAGCTTTAAAGTTAAGGACTTGGGGTTTAAAACGAAAGAACAAGGCGGTTGGGACGAGCGACTTAGAGGGTAAATAACGGAATATCAAAGAGCAGTCAAGACGAGTTCCTTCCGTCGCTTTTATCCTGTCTGATCCACCTCAACCCGTGCCTAGAAGAATCTGAGTGAAAAACAAATCGAAAATGTTTCACCTGAAAAGTACTCGTAACTGGTTTACGGGTCTTTAGTGGACCACTCGAGGAAGCTCTATTTTTTTTTTTTTAGTTTTGTTTGTTTGTTTATATTTTATACACCTTTCCGACTGTTTAAATCGGTAAACCGTACCTTAAATTTTTACCTATATCGTTCTAAAAATTACATGAGAAAGTTTACAGTACTGTCGACAGGTTTAAACATTAAAATTTTATATAAAATACAATAGTGTATGTAAACGATATGTGAGATAGTTTATATACTGATTATACACTTTTGTTTATACAAACGGTGGGCCGACTGAGTACGAGGAACAACCTCTGAGAAACTACCTAGTTGTTTTTCGGGGAACACCGAGTTTTTCCTCGGAGATACGATCGTAAAAAAAAAAAAATTAAGGAGGTCCCTAGTACAAGTCCCTAACCGAAAGTAAAGGGGAACCCGACCTTTCGTACATAGTGTATAGGGACGTGACATCGTGATGGTCCGGGCTCATTTCTCCTACAAAGAATAGAATCTTTGGATCCCTATCCGAAGGGACCACCGAGTC